>JALDNG010001234.1:0-64615 GCA_024349245.1 Neodontobutis hainanensis
GCACTTTTCATTGGCCTACCAGCTAGCTCCATTTCCAAATTACAATACATGCAAAACTCTGCTGCTAGACTACTCACACACACCAAGCGTTCTGCACATATTTCCCCAATCCTGCATGATCTTCACTGGCTTCCCGTGGTTCACCGTATTAAATACAAAATTCTCCTACTCGCTTTTAAGTCTCTGCACGACCTTGCTCCCCCCTACCTCTGTAACCTGCTTCTCCCCTACACCCCTACACGCTCTTTACGATCTGCTGATTCCAGCCTTCTCGTTGTCCCTCGGCATCGCCTTGCTTCAATGGGGGGCAGATCATTTAGTGTTATTGCGCCCAAAATGTGGAACTCTCTCCCCCTATCACTCCGTCAGGTTAACACTATCTCTGAATTCAAATCCATGCTCAAAACACACCTATTTTCTGAATGTTACAGTTCTTAGTTTTTGTTTTGTTTTGTTTTTACTTCTCTTCCTTTGTCTATTGTTGTTCTGTCTGCTCTCTTTGTCAATTGTCCTCATTGTTGTTTGTTTATTGTATATTGTAAAGCGTCCTTGAGCTCTGGAAAGGCGCTATATAAATAAAACTTATTATTATTATTATTATTATTATTAATGCCACACACATGGATCACTGAATGCTTGGAGATGTACAACATCAACAGGACTCTAAGACACTTCATTGCAAACTCAATGAGGCTATGGAAAACCACCCTTGAGGCCAGTGGCAAGCCACTTGCACAAGTATCCATCAAATGTGGCATATACCAAGGAGATGCTCTGTCCCCACTGCTGTTCTGCATAGGTCTGAACCCACTCAGCCAAATAATCAACTGACTGGCTATGGATACCGACTCAGGAATGGGGCCACCATCAGTCACCTCCTCTACATGGATGACATCAAGCTATACGCTAAGAGCGAGCGGGACATCGACTCACTGATCCACACCACCTGGATCTACAGCTCTGACATTGGAGTGTCATTCGGGCTTGAGAAGTGTAGTCAAATGGTGACAAAGAGAGGGAAGGTAGTCCACACAGAAGGCGTTTCACTATCAGAAGGAACAATAGCAGACATTGAGGATGGTTACAAGTACCTTGGAATACCACAGGCAAATGGCAACCTTGAAGAGGTAACGAGGAAAACAGCAACTGCCAAATACCTCCAACAAGTAAGGCAAGTCTTAAGAAGTCAGCTCAATGGCAAGAACAAGGCACGGGCAATAAACAGCTACGCCCTGCCAGTGATCAGATACCCTGCGGGAATAATAAGGTGGCCAAAGGAAGAGATACAGACCACAGACGTTAAGACACAAAAGCTCCTCACCATGCATGGAGGGTTCCATCCCAAATCCAGCACCCTGAGACTGTATGCTAGCCGTGGGAAGGCGGCCGTGGACTAGTGAGTGTGAAAGCCACTATCCAGGATAAAACATCCAAGATCTACAAGTACATCAAAGATAAGGCCCCGACAGATGACGTGCTTAGTGAATGTCTCAGGCAATGGAGGAGGGACCATCATGGGAGGACAAACCCCTACATGGGATGTATCACCGGAACATAACTGAAGTGGCTGATATCACAAAATCCTACCAATGGCTAGAACGGGCCGAACTGAAGGACAGCACAGAGGCACTCATCATGGCTGCACAGGAACAGGCCCTGAGCACCAGAGCAATAGAGGCCCAGATCTACCACACCAGACAAGACCCAAGGTGTAGGCTGTGCAAACAGGCCCCTGAGACAATCCAACACTTAACTGCAGGGTGTAAGATGCTGGCAGGGAAAGCATACATGGAACGCCATAACCAAGTGGCTGGCATAGTGTACAGGAACATCTGCACGGAGTATGGACTGGAAACCCCAAGGTCAAAGTGGGAAACACCTCCAAAGGTGGTAGAGAATGACCGAGCCAAGATCCTGTGGGACTTCCACATTCAGACTGACAGAATGGTAATGGCGAACCAACCAGACATCGTGGTGGTGGACAAACAGCAGAGGAAAGCCGTTGTGGTTGATGTGGCAATACCAAGTGATTGCAACATCAGGAAAAAGGAACATGAGAAACTAGAGAAATACCAAGGGCTCAGAGAAGAGCTGGAGAAGACTTGGAAGGTGAAGGCGACAGTGGTGTAGTCGAATGAAGACAAAGACAAAGACAACATTAACTGACGAAGACGAGAGTGGGGAAAACTGTTCATGGAGTGTGACCTGCTGTACAGGAAAGCAGGTGGGAGACAACAGCTTGTCCTGCCAGCAGAGCACAGGCCACTTGTATTGAAACACCTTCATAATGATATGGGTCATGTTAGAACTAAACTTAAACTATGTCTATCTGACTCCTATACTTTCCTATATAAATCACTCAAGCTTTAGTCTAACAATTGGAGCATGTTCAGAATCGAGAGAAATGAGCCAGGCGACGAGGAATTATCCACCAAGCAATTTATTCTAACAAAATAAGCTAATACAGAATATTCTGGGTCTCAGGTCCCTAACACACAATCTGTGTTGTCCTCTTGACCGTCGGAGAGACAACGAGTCATCTGAGTTGCCCAGTACATGTAAGGCACAATATGAATATGCATGAATCTATTCTAACAGTCTTCTCACTAGACAGGCGCCGTTTCTGTTCCTCCCAGCAACATCCAAGGCCACATCAGCACCTGGTGTTTTTCCACTGCTGCTCAACTATGCCATTATCTGTAAAAGAACATCCTGTGCAACTAAGCAGCAAACTACATCTCTATCACGCTATGTCTCTAATAATGTATTTTTTAAGCAAGCAAATAAACTTTGTATTATCTTTATTATTCTTTAGTCACCTTGGGGCCGAACGGGTTATTAACCTTGCCCGAGACCGCTTTTACTGGCCCTATATGAAAAAGGACATTGAAGCCTATGTGACCAGGAAATGTCCTTGTTTAAAGCAGAAGAAACCAGCCACCCATGCGAGAGCACCAATGGGAAACATCAGCACCAGCGCACCCATGGAACTAGTTTCTATCGACTACATGCATCTGGAGAAGAGCCGAGGTGGTTATGAATATATTCTTGTAGTTGTAGACCACTTCACACGCTTTGCCCAGATTTACCCGACACAAAACAAGTCTGGGAGAACGGCAGCCGAGAAAATATTCAATGATTTTATCCTCGCCGGTTACCCATCAAAACTACACCATGACCAAGGCCGTGAATTTGAGAATACACTCTTCAGAGGTCTACAACAGCTTGCAGGTGTCAGCCACTCTCGAACAACACCATATCACCCACAAGGTAACCCGGCTGAGAGATTTAACAGGACTCTGCTACAAATGCTACGAACACTGGAGGAGAAGGAGAAAGGAAACTGGAAGAGTTCTTGCCACAGATAGTTCATGCATATAATGTTTGGGCGCCACCCTCACCTTCCCGTCGACATGCTCTTTAGCCTACCTACCGAGAAAGAAAGTGAGACATTACAAGGTTATGTGCAGAAATGGGCTTTGAGAATGAAAGAGGCTTACCGCATTGCAGCCAAAAACAGCCAGCAATCCAGCGCCCGAGGGAAAAGGTACTAAGACAAGTATGTTAAAGGGGTAGTCCTGCAGCCTGGCGACAGAGTTTTAGTACGAAACATGAGTGAAAGAGGGGGTCCAGGAAGCTCAGATCTTAGACTTTTACGTACAACTCCCTTGGCCAGCCATCCTACCAGCCACAGGGAGCCATAAACCAGATTGGACTATGTGGACTGCAGCCAGTGTGGAGGAGTCAGCCAGTGCATGTGACACCATACCAGACAGTGCCCTACACACTAATGATGCCTTATGCTATGCCTAGTTTTGTATACTGAGAGTTAAAGAGTTTGTGTTGATGACCAAGTAAGTGTTACTGTGTCAGGAGCCACATTTTATTGTTGGAGCGTGTGGTACACCTAAAATGGGCTACCACATTGTTTTTATTTATTTAATTATTTTTAGCAATTGGCCAGATTTATATTTTATTCATACAGGTTATCTGTATTGCAAAACGTTGTTAATCAGACATTTTACAATGTAATTTTAGAGTGCTTTCCTGATTTTATTGGGAGCATAGAGCATTAGAAGGGAAGTGTAACCTTTGTTCAGGGCGTAGTCACCCCCAGGTTGCACTTAGCGGACTGATTTTCTGTCTCCTCAAACGCAATCTGGACATGAACGACAGACTCCATGTGTTTATTGCTATTGCTTCATCTGTTCTGTTTCCAGGTTAGTAAACGGTAAAAACCTCCTAAAAATAACTTTGTGAAGCCATGCCTTGTCACTGGTTCAGTATATAGTCTGTTGGGATGACTGTTTGAATGTTTTGCAAAAAAGAGTAATAGCTAATAAGTAGTGGTAAAGTCGGGCACATGCGGAAAATCGCGCGCAAACACATGGTTAAATACTGCAAGAAGATTAGCGTGGTAATAGGGTTATTTGCGTTATATGGGAGAAATGTGAAGGTAACGTAAATGTTTTATTAATTCTGCAGCAGTTATTAATTTGTATGGTCGTGTAAATTTGGAATAAAGGACACAGAGTTTCATATTTGTTTGTAAAATATGTTTATACTGAAGTTAACAAGATGAATGTATTGAAATGTGTTTTATAGTAAGTTTATAATATTTATGAGTTGTTTTGACATGTTTTGTGTACATTATAGTGTTATTTCCAGATAAAGATATAGCTATATATAGTGAGGTCATAGATGGATATTCCTGTATATTGCAGTATTGTATTGCATTTCAAAGTGACTTGAAGCACAAGGTAGAGGTAACTTTATAGGATGAAGGACAGTAAATTAAAGTTATCGAGGAGTATTACCTGATGGAAACATGTATAATTATGGACAAAATGCACTTTTATTGTACACTAAAAATGTTGAACAATTAAAAAAAAAAACGCAATCTGGACATGAACGACAGACTCCATGTGTTCTCTGCTCTTGCTTCATCTGTTCTGTTTTCAGAAATCTTTACTGCTACGGCCACCCCACACTTGGGGCCTGTAACACATATTTATCAAGTATATTAAAACAATGTATTATTACTATGATTCTTACACATACACCAATTGTTAGTGTCAGAATGAACCACGTTGGACTTTTGTCACTGTTGCTGCTGATCTGCTGTCTGCCCGGAGCTGAACTTCAGGATACTGAGATGACTGAACATGGAAAACAGAGTCCTGAGTCTTTGAATGTGCCGCACCAGTCTCACTCCTGTCTGTCAGACATCCACGCTGTGCTCAGAGAGATGAGTGCTGCTCTGGCTGAACAGAGACTTAGGATCGAGCAGCTGCAGACAGAGAACCAAGGTAAACAGCAACACTTTAGTTAAAACTAACCTTCTGGTTGAATGTCTGAACAATGCACTTTCTGTCACCTTCAGGACAAGCAGCTAAACTGAAAGAGATCGAAAAGCAGACCAACGAAGTAGAAACACTGAAGCAACAACTACAAGGTAATGAGAGTCACTTATTCATCTTCACACAACAGGCATGTGTTTGGATGGTGGGAGGAAGATGGACCCTCAGGACCCTCTGCTGTGTTAAACATTAGTGTTTCTAACTTTACCTTTAGCACAAGCAGCTGAACTGAGCAGCATTCAGAAGAGTTCAGCTGTCACTGAAAACCAAGTGGAGGTTCTGATGAAAGACAGAGAAGGAGAGGCTTATTTAATGACAGAAAGTGGGATATAAATTATTTACTTAAGCCTTAGGTCTATTTGAAACTTTGGTCACTTTGCAAAGTCTTTATTGAGGATAAAGTTGAGCCCAAAAGTCTTAGATTGCCACATTTATAATGTTTTTTTCACTTTTGGTTTTTATGTAGCTTAACCCATTGCAAGGTTTTAATAAAAGAAAACACTTATGGTCCATCCGCTCTTTTAGTCTTTACCAACAAGTTCTGTTTCTCTGTTTCTCAGTGAAGAAAGTGGCTTTCTCAGCCTCTTTGTTGGCTTCAGGCTCTGAAACTATTGGACCATTTAACGCTCACACTCCTCTGGTCTTCAGACATGTCGTCTCAAACATTGGAAATGCCTACAACTCAAACACAGGTGAATAAATGATGTAACAGAACATTGCTCTGCTGCTCGTGCTGATGTTAACACTGTGTCTGTTCAAAACATCCTTCAGGGTTTTTCACTGCACCAGTTAAAGGAGCCTATCACTTTGAGTTTTACATCGGGGCTCATGGACATGCTTCACATGCTTCATCAGCTGTGTTGGTGAAGAACGGAGAAAATATATTTGCTGCATTGGAACACCAGACATCAGGTTTTGGCAAATCTGCCAATGGAGCCACACTGCTCCTAGAGGCTGGGGATATCGTGTTGTTGAATCTGTGGCAAAATTCAAGAATCTTTGATAATGACAGTCACCACAGCACGTTCAGTGGCCATCTGCTGTTCACCATGTGATATAAGATTTTTTTATTGGTCCATTTTACCTTCTGTGTTTAAATTCTTATATGTATAAACTCATTTTATTGAATTAAACAGAATTATTTAGTTTTATATTGATAAGTGTTCTTTTCTAAACAGAAGGCAGTATTATGAAAGGAAATTGCAGACATGTGTATCTGATTTAGTTATGTTCAAAGAATATATTTAAAGGTTAAACAATCATGCACACTTATGATTGTAGTTTATCATTGCCTTGTTCATTTCAATATTTGAATAAAGTACTATTTTCTACTTTCACAAATATTCATTAGAGCAATGGACTTTCAATGTAATCATTGTATATCTTTATTGAAGAAGCCGACAAACACAAGTCAAATAAACAATTAATAAAAGTTCAAACTAAAGCTGTCTTTTGTTTTGTCAGAAGTTCTTTATGAGTTTACTGGCAACATAACCTTGTAGTTCACCGAGTGGTAATCATTTGGCTCTGAGTATGCCTTTTTATTATTTTTAATTCTTCAGTATAACTTTTCTTTGGAACTCTGCTCACATGAAAAAAGTTCACTGGTACTGAGCTGCACTGAACCTCTCACTTCTGTAGTTCTCATAGAGTTTTACAGAAGTCATATCAAACATAACGACTGTCATTTATAAAGAGAAGTTAATAAATCTAGTGTGTGTCCCTCTTACGCTCACTATTGCCTCACCGACTGGAGTCAGGGTTTCCATAAACTATATATAGCTTAATATGAAGTTGTCCAGTTTTAGACCTTTTTCTTTTAAAAATTTTAAAAAATGCTTATTTATAAACTGCATTGTTGTAATATGATCTGGATGATTGAGGGGATCATCTCCAGTGAGCTCTGTACAGTTAAAACATTACACAAAGAGTTGATTTTTAGAAAGGCTTGGCTTTCATTAAGCATTTGTCTGGGTACCAGATTAGTTCTCTGTAAAGAATTAACAGAGAACTGGTCTGATATTTCAACCACAGCAGCCTTCTTCACAGGGGCGGGATCATGTTGTGACGAACAGGTGCCAGATAAGTCAATCACACAAAGTGGACATAATGACAATTATCAAACATTTTCATAATCCAGTTGAGAGTACGGCAAAAACGTATTTTTCCCAAAGAAAAGTTATTAAAGCTTGCAGTTGTTGCATTTTTTAAGACATGTCAAGGTCACTTAAAACAGACAAAGACGCGAAATCATTAGCTGTTTATTCTGATGAAGGAGGTGGAGCAGGCGGACGAAGGAGGGCAGAGAAGGTTTTAAAGAGAGTGTGCGAGTCGAGTCAGGTGAGTTGATTAACTTAGAAGTCAGTTTTTTGCAGAGGTGACATCAGAAGAAGAAGAAGAAAGTTTATTTATATAGGATCTTTCACAGACATAGTCACAAAGTGCTTCACGTGTGTTATAGGAAAATATCTTTATCCCTATATTTATCCAGAGAGACACGGAGACCAATTATATTTTAACAACCAATGGCCAGGTTTTAATCCTTGCAAGGATAAGCAAAGCAGACACAGTAACAAGGGAACAGAGGCAGGTTTGCTTAAAGATGTAAACATAACATGAGATTATATACAACACAGTGACGTCCTTGGTGAGAGGCAGTCCCAGCTCCAGGTGCAGAAGTCCCTGACAAGCCATGTCTCACTCTAGTTATGTCTACTCCATACTTGGATTAGCACGAAGGACATGACATGAATTTGACATGACCTGAAGAGAACTATAAGCCCCCAGTAACAATAAACAATAAAATTAAACTTATTATAACAACGTGCAGCCATTATTCAGGCGCTGTGGTCTTTAGGAAAATGAATTAGAGCATTTTATGAACATAACATACATAACAACAGTAGCTGTTACAACATAACATACAACATAACATACGTAGTCACAACTACAGCTGCAGTTGCAACATACGTACCATACAGAGACATCATACAATAGCAGGATAACAGTGCACGTGGTCACGTGAAGGAATTTTTTTCATGGCTTTGTTGTGTGGAGGGGGCATAAGAGTGAAGAGTCAGACGGATGTCAAGTGGCGAACGGTTGGTTTGGGTCTGATGATAGGATAGGATGTCCAAGACCGCTGGGCGGAGTTAAGGCTGCTGCTGGAATGAGCACAGTGACCTTGTCCTTGGGAAAGGAAAGTCTTGAGAGGATAAGATAAGACCCAGCTGCCGGCTCGGCTTCCAAGAAGGACAAGCGCGCGTCCATTTTGTAAAGTGACCTTGATGTTATTCCATGTCAGAACTGTGAACACTACAACGCAGCAAAACGGTCCGTTTTCTCGATGTTACCACTCTTCTCTAGATGAAAACCCCTTCATATTCGTTAAGCAGCGTAGTAGCCCCCAGGTCTGACTCGGTGATATCCTTTCTGTACCACAGTCCGTGCTGAAAGGTGTCGAATCAGCACTCGGATTGTGCGACTCTTTGATGTAATCCTTTAAACTGTCACTCAAGCCACAGAAACACAGTTTATCAATCTTAGGAGTCCTGCAGGCAGTAGGGTCCACGAAAAGAGAGAAAAAGTACAAAGACGAGACAAGACAAGACAAAGCGAGACATGACACAGAAGCATACACTGATAGCAGAGAGCAGGAGGAGCAGAGGAAGACGTCCGCCAGGTCTGAGAGCAGGAGGTGAACTGAATCAGTAGAGAGACTGGTAGACACAGAGGTTAGTAGGATCATTTGACTTGCGCCATTTTCTCTCAGCTGACCGGAGGCTGGCACGATGCTTTCGTAGAACATAACCAGGATAACTAGGGGACAGCTGAGGATGTACGGGCTGGTCTAGATGTAAGAGGGCATAAGTTGTCCAAGCAGGATGTAGCGCAGAGCACAGAGTGTTAGTGGCGATGTTGGTCTTTAAAGAGAGAGCTCCTCTAGAGGGTGTAGCAGAATCAGTTCTCAAATCCACACTTATCATTTCCAGACGCCCAGCAAGCAGGAGTTTGGACTAACACCTAAATCTTACCAACAGGAGATGAAACGTGCCCTTTTAAATATTCACAGATGTTTCTTGCTTGGATAAGACCGAACGAGTCTTCAGGACTTATAATTAACAATTCTGTTTGTTTTCATGGACCTACGATCTAACCAGCACCAGGTCAAAGGTTACTCATGGGCAGCACAGACCGCTAGGCGCCGCTGCCAGGATCATAAATTCTTGAAGATAAGGTGGTCATCCCTCCTTCCTGAGACCACTTTATTTTATCCAGATTGACAGTTGAAAATGTCTTTGATCATAGTCGTTCGGGCATGGTCAAACACTACCACCTTTTGGTCAAATGGACAAAGGACTATAACTGTGCTTAAAGACAGTTGTGTTTTAATTTTGAATAAAAGAAAGACTGTGCTAATCTACTAACAATTATACTGTTTGCTTCCAGGACGAGATTTACAAGGCAACTAATTCCTTATTCCATTTCTACAAGTTTATTTTAATTTTATGTAATGAATATATATTTTTATAATAAGTCTGACAAATGCATTTTCTTTGTATAATCCTACAAGTACGAATGTATTTGTGTGTTTTATGAAAACCAAGGAAAATAGGGTGAAACAAAAGGAATGTTTTAAGACTTAGTTTAAACATTTAAATTTTCCAAGGCGACTCCCTTTTTACCAAACTTGTGAAAACACGTCCTCTTCGCACCCGTACAAAAGTCTGTGTAACATAGAGAATCTCTTTCTTTTTCTTCTTCTTTGCTCTTCCTCTTGGTCCGTTCAGGGCCGTCACGGCCTATGCAACCTTACAAGCTTGGACCTCGTGTAATGAGTAAATTTTCTTTGTACTTTAAGGCCTGCAAGTTTAGCTTGCCGTGCTAAAGTTTTTCTTCTTCACACAGCTGCTCAAAGTACTTCCTGCAAGTCTGCTGCCAGACGGAAGTTACCTCGCTTTTATTTTAAAGACTTTGTGCCTGCTAAAGAGTTAGCTTGACTAAATCTAGCAAGCAAGTTTTAAGCCAGCAACACAGCCACTAAGACCTCCTTCAGTGGACTTCACAATAACTTTGAAAGACTCAATTTTACTTGGTGTACGGCGCTGATGCTAAAGGCTTGGCTAGTTGGAACAGTAACAAGACGCTTTTTGGACATCTCCCGGGCACTGCGACCCTTCTCTGTGTGTGTACACGACAGAGGCCATCCTGGAGGCGACACACGTCATCGGCATGCGACAGGGTTCTGGAGAACCTTCAGACTTCTCGTTGCTAAGATCGAGACCAATCATGACCCCAGGGTGAGTCTAAACGTGACACATATGTTTGGCGTCTTAACTGTCTTAAACGTAACAGCCTTGGTCTCAGAAACTGTCATCAAACCCCTCTAAACGCTCCGTAAAGGCCCTCATTTAATAATAGAGTCAATAATCAATACTTCCTTTTGTCACAAAATCCTCTGGAAGCAAATTTTATCGTTCTTTTGTTTACCCATTCATGTGCCAATAATTATTCCTTTATGTCATTACCCTTACTTATCATTAATAATCGTTTTAACCTTGTACAATCTTTAATAAAACCCCATAAAAGACATGTAATATTTCTCTGTTTATATTTAGAATATTCGAAAACGAGAAGAATTTACTTCCTTCAAGATTGAGACTTATTAAACATAATTAGTTCCCAGAACAATGACTCTGGGTGGTGCCCCAATGAGACAATATTTTGATATCAAAATATAAATTATTAATTTCCATAATTAATAGTCTTATTAATTAATACGATTACACGCTACGCGCAGAAGAGACGAAGAGCAGAGGAAAAGCGTGAGGACTGAGTGAATGCAGGTTGCGTCGAAAAGTGACCAGCGGTAAAACAATTGCAGTGTCTGGAGAAGTTAGGTCAAGGTTGAGAGTTACAAGAAATGAGACGTGTGCAGTGGTACGACCTGAGTGTGCTGAGTGGAGCAGTATCTTATGTAGATCAGATCTAGTTGGTTACCATTAGAGACCCGCTTGAGTTCAAATGATGCAGTCAGGTTATTGAAGTAAGCAGCCTGTGGCTTCTCAAGGTGGATGTTGAAGACTCCTAATACCACCAGAGGACTACCATCCTCAGGGAAGGATGAAAGAAGCACGTCTAACTCCTCCAAGAAATGTCGTAGCTGACCTGGGGGTCGATAGATAACTACAAAATGACTTTTAACAGGGTGGGTGATGGTAACTGCATAAAACTTGAAGGAGCTGTTGTCACACAAGGGTGCTAGCTTTTTGAACTTCCAGTCAGTAGGGATAAGTAGTTCGGTTTATCCACCCCTTCCTGTGACACGAGGACTGTGGGAGAAAGTGTGATTATGGGAGAGGGCAGCGGGAGTGGCAGAATCCTTTGGTTTGATCCATGTTTCTGTAAGTACAACTGAAAGACCAGAATGTTGAAAAAAAGCTGTAATGAAATCAGCTTTGTTCACAGCAGACTGGCAGTTCCACAAGCAACATTGAAAAAGATCAGAAAAGGAAATATGCAAGAAGAAATTAAAAGTAGAAATAATAAATTACAAGTGCAAACAATTAGTACAAATATGTGCAATACTCAGGTGCCCCGTTGCTGTGTCCCTGCTCGGTGGAGTCGAAAATCTTTACTCTCTTCGGTCTTCACACAACAAGGGCTGCCACGACCGCCGCAGAGGTGGTTCACACTTATATACCTGTCTGATTCAAGTAATTGAATTCAGCAGGACACACCTCCAGATGGCCATAAACAACTCAAACAAAACCAGCCCGCGAGCAGGTGAGAGTAGACGCTGGTGCACCACGTGACAGAGTTGTAGTAACTCACAGCGCGGTTTCTCAGCAATAACACGGCCCTAAGCTCAAAAAGACAAGAATCACATACACTTACACAGTTCTGTAGGCTTCTGTTGCTATGTTGCTTTTCCATTACGCCCTTAGATGGCATGCTTTTGAGGAATGGTGTATTACACACCAGGCAAACCTGGTTCACTGGGGTCACTAAACAGACTGAATTGGGTAAGGGATGCTATTGCCCTGGCCTTTGAGGCTTGTGGTCAAGCAAGGATTAAATCAATCAGTGAGGGGTCCCTTTGCAACAAGTGTGTGATGCGGCGGGATGGACCTCTGTGCACTCTTTTATAAAATTTTATGGTCTGAATGTTTGTTCTACCCCGGGTCTCTCATGTCCTTGAGTTGATATTTGGGGCTTCTGTCTGAGACCTTTTTGAGTTTTTTGTGTACACACACTACACAAACCTCATAGGGACTGGACTCTTCCAGTGCGAGAACGTTGGTATTCTTGTTCCTCATAACGTCTTTCTATGCAACATTGAGTGGAGGTTTTGACAGGGAACGTCTCGTCTGTTCCCTGAAATAGCGAAAACAAGATGCATTCTTTCAATGCCGCATTGTGGACGTGTCCTGGACGTCCATCAGACAAAATTGACCTGAAGACGCTCTGTGTCGTGTGTTCTTATAGCCTCTAACACTCGCATGCAGCTGTGGGTGATCAAGCCACGTCACCAACAGAAGTTATATAAGCCAATTCTTAGACACACTTGCTTCCAATTCTTTGACACACGTGCTTCACAACCGGTCACACAAAGAATGTTCCCCATTTCTACGCAGCATCTTTTTCCCGCTTTTTCAAGGAAAAGGGTTGCAGTCAACCAACCCGAGACATTATATTTGTCTTCATTCTGTATTGATTTTCTTTTATCTGTTTCTTTAGTAGTGTAAACATGTGTTTACAACAACAACATTACAGCTATACTTAAATGATTAAGTTACAAATATTGTGTGTTAAATGATTGAGTTAAAATCAAATACTCAGTTAAACTTTATCCAGAATTATTCCACTGAGATTACAAATCTCTTTTGCAGGGGATCCTGTCCCCATGTGTGAGGGGGGGGGACTATTGTACATATCTTTAGTGGTAGGGGAAACCGGCGTACCCGGAGGAAACCTACACAGACAAAGGGAGAACATGCAAACTCCACACAGAAAAGACCTTGCCCTGGATGGGAATCAAACCAAGGACCTTTTTTTTGTGAGTGCTAACCACTCTGCCATTGTGCCGCCCAGTATGAATAGCAAATGTAACGCTTTGGGCTAAGGATCTTACTACGGCTACTTTTAATTAGTGTGTCACTATTTTATTTCGCTATCAGAAGTAGGTTCGAATTATGGAGCCAATATGTGTGAATAACCACTAGAAAAACCAATTCGGGTTAAGTAGAATAAGATTATTATTTACAAATTCAGCATATACAACCAAGATATCTAATAATGTCATAAATATATACACAATATTTATAGGTCTGATAAATTTTACAAAACAGAAAACATATCAAATTCCCCAATGACCCCAGGTCTCAGTCCATGTTGGTTTCAATACTCCAAAAAGTGTACAAAGTTCGTTAATCCAGGAACATCCAATTTGAATCAGCTTGTGTCCAGGCAGGCAATAATAGTTCAATAAGTTTGTCCTACCAGACTGAAGCATGTAGGTAGCTCGCCATCCAGAGTTGTCATGGAAAGGGAATTTGATGACCAAAAAAAACTCCAATGGGAAAACTCAAAAACTAGAACAGGAATTGAAAAAAAACCCTGGACAAGTAAAAAACCCTGAAAAAAAAACCCCTGAAAAAAAACCTTACCTGCAACAGGTCAGAAACACAAATTAGTAAAGTCTTTAAAGACTATACAATGTTGTTGGTTTTACAAAGTAACTAATAATTTCCAATTCAAAGTTTCCAATACAACATGAATGCCAACATTTTTCAATACATTTCTTCAAAGTATTTGGACATGGTCACTCAATACATTCAAAGGGTCCAATCTAGTGCACTACAACATGAAATTTCATTTACGTCTAATAAGTTACTTCAAAATGAAAACAGTCCATAATTTTAGTAACTTCCAATCAGTTCAAAAAATAATGTTGAGGGTAGTTGAACACTAGTTTAACTTATCTAAGCCACTCAACCAATTTCAAAATTACACAAGCATTGAAAATACAAACATTTATTTATTTAAATATTGCGTGGTTTAACAAACCGCGTACTATTCAGGTTACTAAAAATAGAATGGTTTGAGACACGATCAGTCGCGCTAACCGGATTGGTGTCAGAGGCTAACGTAGCCGCTAGCTCGTTTTGTTTTCTTAATTATCGCGCCTGTATAGTAAAGTTCCACTCACCGTTGAGTAGTTGTTCAAGATTTTCTCCCTTTTTTCCAAAGCAGAGTCCAATTTCAGTTCGAATGAGGAGCGGGGCAGAGCAGTGAAGAGCAGTAGCCACTATGTTTGTAGCAGAGCGTTGCAGAGCCGCAGCCACCTTGGTTGTCACACAACACGCATGGTCCGTTGCCCCGGATCTTATAGGTGGCAACCGGAAGTGCACTATGTTACCTTGGTTACACAAACACACCTCTGTAATCACAACAGTTAAGAGTCAAGAAAAGTCCGTTTTTTTTTCAGAGTTCATTTTGCCATCAACAATCTGCTTTATTTATAAAAATAAGTTAAATAGATTTAGGATAATTTTACTTAGTGACAGTTCTATTCCTCTGTTTTACATTTACATTTATTCATTTAGCTGACGCTTTTATCTTGTTTGCATTGAGCTTCTAATCTCCAGTGTAACAGCCACAAGGTGGGTTAAGTGTCTTGCCCAACCTCCTACCTTCCGGTTGAAGGACTACCACACTACCACTGAGCCACTAAAGTTGAGGTCGAAATGATTTGGCTTTATCTGTGAGTATTGCAATCTGAATTATGAGTGCAAAAATAGATGTAAATGTTCATACACAATTCACTCTCACATTCATTCACTAGGGACACTTTAGAGTTGCCAATTAACCTGTACATACATGTGTTTGGAATGTGGGAAGCCGGAGTACCCTAAGATAACCCACGGTAACACGTGGAGGACATGCAGACTCCACACAGAAAGAACGAAGTCGGCCAAGAATATTTGAGTTGGCCGGGTTTTGAACTCACGAACTTCTTGCTGTCGTGTGTGTATCTATATATATATATATAGTGAGAATATATATATATACATATATATATTCTCACTATATATATATATATATATATATATATATATATATATTCTCACTATATATATATATATATTCTTACTATATATATATATATATTCTCACTATATATATATATATATATATATATATTCTCACTATATATATATATATATATAATTTTGATTTCATTCCTTTCATCTTTAGCACAAGCAGCTGAACTGAGCAGCATTAAGAAGAGGTCAAATGTCACTGAAAACCAAGTGGAGGTTCTGAAGAAAGACAGAGAAGGTAAGGCTTAAAAACACACCAGCCTTCACACTATTCTTGTTGTTTATTGTGCTTTTGTGTGAATCTAAAGTTACGTGCAGAATTTTAGGAGAAAACACATTGTATTGTTCCTCTTCTCTGTTTCTCAG
Organism: Neodontobutis hainanensis; assembly: GCA_024349245.1. Taxonomy (NCBI): domain Eukaryota; kingdom Metazoa; phylum Chordata; class Actinopteri; order Gobiiformes; family Odontobutidae; genus Neodontobutis; species Neodontobutis hainanensis. Next base: position 15,833 of record JALDNG010001234.1, read on the forward strand.
TGAGACAGGTGGCTTTCTCAGCTTCTCTGTTTGCTTCAGGACATGGACAATTTGGAAAATTCAACACTCAAACTCCTCTGGTCTTCAGACATGTCATCTCAAACACTGGAAATGCCTACAACCCACACACAGTTAATAAAGACAGACATATAGTATGACCAAGCTGCTCATGCTGTTGATAAATACTTTGTTTAAAATATCCCTCAGGGTTTTTCATTGCACCAGTGAGAGGAGCCTACCACTTTGAGTTTCACATTGGTGGATATGGAGACTCTGATACTGCTTCAGGAGCTGAGTTGGTGAAGAATGGACGACTTATTTGTAGCTCATATGAACATCAGACATCAGGTTTTTCCAAATCTGCCAATGGAGCCACACTGCTCCTCGAGGCTGGAGATGTTGTGTTTTTGAATCTGTGGCAAAATACAAGAATCTTTGATAATGAAAATCACCACTGCACATTCAGTGGCCATCTGCTGTTCACCATGTGAGACAACTTTATTTTACCATATACTGTATATTTTAATTATTTGATGTATAAAACAATAAAAAATGTATATTTTTTCAAAATAATTTATACTTTTTTGAATTCTAGTTATGGCTAAAATAACCCTCTTTATGATGACTGTACCACCAACATGAACTGCTGCAGTTTACACTTGTGTTCATGTCAGTTTTTAGATAAAGTACTTTTCACATATATCAGGGGCCTCCAGTGCAAAAAAATATTTTACACATAATTAATTTTGTCTACTTTATTTTTTGATTTTGCTCATGCTAATTCCACCCACTTGTGTGATACTTTTGTCAACGGCAGACAGCGACCAACCAACCCCAGTGGAAAATACCTTTTTTTTTAATTTTTTTTATTGTCAGTTATTTTAAGGAATGACTGTAGAGACATATATTAAAATATCCAAATAAAAAAGGTCCTTCACTTATTACATTGTATATTCAGAATAAACACGCACGGTTTTGTGCATGAGAGTGTTAGACCCAACTCTTATATTTGACAACTCACAGAAAATGTTTGTAGCCAACAATAAATAAAGTCAAATATATATATATTTATATAAGTATATATATCTATATATATACTTATATATATACACTTTGATATATATATATATATATATATATATATATATATATATATATATATATATATATCAAAGTTTGAGAGTTAGGGTTTTTCTCACAAATATATGGCTACGTGGTGTATTTCAACAACAATATGCTACAACAAGCATCCAACCCAAATATCCAAATATACATAAAACTCCAGTACCAGTTTCCAACAGTAAGTTTTAGTTAATTTGTAAAATCCTTTGAAAATAAATTAAAAGTTAAAATGTGTATGTGTGTGTGCAAAATGGTGTTAAAATATTTCACGGAGCATTGAACTTTTTACTAAAAATATGATTTTTGGCACAGTCAATGGACAACTTTACTAATTATTGAATATTTTTATTGAGGACGCAGACAACAAGACATTACTTTGCAGTAATTCAGAAGTGAATGTCAAAGTTACTGAGTTACAGAATTTTAAAACTGAATCAGTCTCTTGTTTTATCTTAAGTTGCTTTATGAGTTTAGTGGCAACATAACCCTGTAGTTCACCTGTGTATTTATTTTTATTCATTCTTAATCAATAAAACCTTTTGAAGGTGGCACCATTTTCTATTCTGTTAAAAATGTGGGCTTCAATAATAAACATGTTCTAGTCACAAGTAATCTAAAGTCTAAAGTCCTCATCTAAATGCACGTTCACATTTCTGATAAAACATGAGTAATAAAAGAGTGATGAAGGCACAATATAAGACCAGGGTTCACTCCTGCTCATTGTTCAATGAAACAATGGAAACAGTTGGGGTTTTTTCTGCTGCTGAGCTGCTCTCTGTCAGGAGCTGATCTTCAGCAAAATGAGATAATTGAACAAAGAAAACAGATTCAGGAGCCGGACCAGCCTCAGTCCTGTCTGTCAGACATCCACGCTGTGCTCAGAGAGATGAGTGCTGCTCTGGCTGAACAGAGAGTTAGGATCGAGCAGCTGCAGACAGAGAACCAAGGTCAACAGCAACACTTTTGAAGTGTACAACTTTTGATTGTCTGAACTGTGCTCTTTCTGTCACTTTCAGGAAAAGCAGATAAACAGACAGTGGAAACACTGAAGCAACAACTACAAGGTGATGAGAGTCACTTATTCATCTTCACACAACAGGCATGTGTTTGGATGGTGGGAGGAAGCTGGAGCCTCAGTAACACAGGGAGGACCTGCAGGAGTCTCAGCCAATCAGCCTCCACCTCATTATCTACTTTGATTTGTTACAAAAAATATAGAATTTTCGACTGTGTTAAACATTACTGTTTCTAATTTTACCTTTAGCACAAGCAGCTGAACTGAGCAGCATTAAGAAGAGTTCAGCTGTCACTGAAAACCAAGTGGAGGTTCTGATGAAAGTCACATCAGGTGAGGATCAGTTAATGACAGGAGGCGGGATATAAAAGTATTTGCCTTAGGTCTATTTGAAACTTTGTTCACTTTGCAAAGTCTTTAATGAGGATAAAGTTGAGCCCAAAAAACTACTCAGCTCGCCACATTTTCATTGTTCTTGTCACTTTTTGGTTTTTATGTAGCTTAACCCATTGCAAGGTTTTAATAAAAGAAAACACTTATGGTCCATCCTCTGTTTTAGTCTTTAATAACAAGTTATGTTTCTGTTTCTCAGTGAAACAAGTGGCTTTCTCAGCCTCTTTGTTGGCTTCAGGCTCTGAAACTATTGGACCATTCAACGCTCGCACTCCTCTGGTCTTCAGACATGTCGTCTCAAACATTGGAAATGCCTACAACTCAAACACAGGTGAATAAATGATGTAACAGAACATTGCTCTGCTGCTCGTGCTGATGTTAACACTGTGTCTGTTCAAAACATCCTTCAGGGTTTTTCACTGCACCAGTTAAAGGAGCCTATCACTTTGAGTTTTACATCGGGGCTCATGGACATGCTTCACATGCTTCAGGAGCTGTGTTGGTGAAGAACGGAGAAAATATATTTGCTACATATGAACACCAGTCATCAGGATTTGGCAAATCTGCCAATGGAGCCACACTGCTCCTAGAGGCTGGGGATGTTGTGTTTTTGAAAATGTCACAAAATTCAAGAATCTTTGATAATGAGAGTCACCACAGCACGTTCAGTGGCCATCTGCTGTTCACCATGTGATATAAGATTTTTTTTAAACATTTTACCTTCTATATTTAAATTCTTATTTATATATATATATATATATATATATATATATATATAAATAATTTTAATTCACAGTTTCTACTGTTTGTATTTAACAGAATTATTCAGTTTTATATTGATAAGTGTGTCCTTTATAAACAGAAGGCAGTATTATGAATGGAAATTGCTGACATGTGTATCTGATTTAGTTAGGTTCAAAGAATATAGTTAAAGGTTAAACAATCATGTAGACTTATGATTGTAGTTTACAATTGTCTTGTTCATGTCAATATTTGAATAAAGTACTATTTTCTACTTCTACAGACATTGATCTTCATTAAAGGGTGTTAAAATATTTCACAAAGGAATGGTTGCAATGTAATGATTGTATATCTTTATTGAAGAAGCTGACAAACACTTCTGATCACTAAACACTTTTTTAGTTGAAGGTCAAATAAACAAATAATAAAAGTTTTTTTATTTTGTTTTGTCAGAAGTTGCTTTATGAGCAGTAGCGGTTTTAGACACGGGCGAACCGGGCAGCCGCCCAGGGCGTCATTTTTTCGTGACACATTGGGGGCGGCAGAACGAGCAGATTAATAAAAAAATTCATAAATAAAAAAATTTAAAAAAATAACGCACATTTCATTCATAATGTTATAATACAGGCCTATAGTTCCTGCAAATGAAACTAACTTAGGTAATACAAAACGATTAAGCGGTCATCAAGGTGAATTGGTTTAGTCTTGACTTCTGGTCGTGAGTGACATTTGGGGGGATGGGAAATCTGTTGATTGTCGAGTGCCAAATAAACAGAGATGGAGAAGAAGAGGTCAAAGCCATCAGGTGCCCAATTTCGAAAAAAAGAAAAGAAGAGTAGGAGAAACGAGCAAAAGATAAAGGTGTGCAACTATGTTCTCTCTCTCTGTATGATTACAGTATCCATTTCATGAATAAAGGGCTGATGACGTTAATTGGTTGTGGATATAACTTTTTGTTAGCCTTTTTGCTGATGATGCTTGCTATGCTTATACAATAATAATTTGGTTTCAACTCAATCACGAGATCTAATTTATAATATTGTGCTTTGCAATAAAACTGTTACAAGTTCAGTTATCATTTCTACCTGTTGGTTTAACGTTAGGCCCTGTAAATAACCAACGGCATTTTCAAATCTGTAGGTTAAAGACGAACATTTGCTATTTATTTGCTACACAGTATGCTAAGTATAGTTTTACAAGTCATAACTAAAAGTGTGCTACACGGGCCTTTTCTGGAATGGTCTCGACCCTTCAGGATGAGTCAACCACCTCCTCCGCTACACATATGTCTCCACAAATATCTGATAATGAGGATGAAGACCTCTTTGACTCTACTTCTCCCCAGCATGTGCTTTCATATGTGCATATCGTGTGTGGTATTACATGGTACATTCAGAATACACACTCGTGGAAATACATGAGGTGGTTTTGTGTACGAGAGTGTTAGACCCAACTCTTATATTTAACAACTCACAGAAAATGTTTGTAGCAAATAAATATGGCTATCAACATTTGAGAGCTCTAGCATTAATAACCTTTGAGGGACATATGCTCATTGTTGGTCATTTTTTATCTTAGTGCTGTTTTATGGTTGCCACTACAATGTAAGGCCTTTTATATGGCTGCTTTGTGTATTTCAACATTGATATGCTACAACAAGCATCCAGTGACAGTATGTTTTATACATAAAATCAAATAGTTTGATCTTCCTTAACATTTAATTAACTTAATATTTTAACGACCAATGGACTTTTTCATAAAAATATGATTTGGGCCACAATAAATGGAAAAAACTTTTCTAATTATTGTATATTTTTATTGAGGAAGCAGACAACAATAAATCACATAAGAATCAGCCATTCCAGTATTTCAGAAGTAAAGGTCAAAGTTACTGTGTTATAACCAAATTTAAAACTCAAGCAGTCTCAAGTTGTCTTATCTGAAGTTGCTTATATATAGACAGGTAGATAGATAGATGATAGATAGATAGATAGATAGATGATAGATAGACAGATAGATGATAGATAGATAGATAGATGATAGATAGATAGATAGATAGATAGATAGATAGATAGATAGATAGATAGATAGATAGATAGATAGATAGATAGATAGATAGATAGATAGATAGATGATAGATAGACAGATAGATGATAGATAGATAGATAGATGATAGATAGATAGATAGATAGATAGATAGATAGATAGATAGATAGATAGATAGATAGATAGATAGATAGATAGATAGATAGATAGATAGATAGATAGATAGATAGATAGATAGATAGATAGATGATAGATAGATAGATAGATAGATAGATAGATAGATAGATAGATAGATAGATAGATAGATAGATAGATAGATAGATAGATAGATAGATAGATAGATAGATAGATAGATAGATAGATGATAGATAGACAGATAGATGATAGATAGATAGATAGATAGATGTGTTTCTGCGTCTGTGGGTAACAACAAAAATCTTTGATAATGACAATCACCACAACACGTTTAATGGCCATCTGCTGTTCACCATGTGACACTGCATTATTTTCATTAATACATTTTAGCTCATATATTTTAAATCTGAAATTGTGAAAACATTTAATTTTGCAATCATCACTTTGTGTTTAATAGCATCATGTTATTCTGATAATACCACAATCTGTTTCAACACCTTATACCTGATTTAGTGATGGTCAGAGAATGTAGTTAAAGCTTATATAATCTTGGAAACTCATGACTTTGTCATTCTGCTGGAGTTTAGGCTTGTTCAATTTTAACAATTGAGCATAAATACTGCCCCCTGGTGGCGAATGTCATTACTCCTCAAAAGTCAAATGAGCAAAGGTTCTTTTAACGCTCTGTTGTCTGTTGTATTTATTAAAGTGTATAGTCAAAGTAATTTTGATTTTTATACTAAATGATCAGCAAAGTGCTTTTTAAACCATTTTAGACACAAGTGAAGATTTGTAATGTGAACCTCAGGCCACATCTGTCCACGTATCATTAAGAACCATCTGTTCTATTATTTTTCCACTGTCACCATTTTACATTCATCCTGCAGATTTACTGTAAGCTCCATTTAAGTTCTTCTGTCCGTGTTTTCTCTGCAGCAACATATGTCTGAGTTTTGCTTCTGTACATCCCGTGTTGTTCTCAAATGTTGTTGTTGTTCTTTTAATTTTAGTTATGTTTTACCAGAATAAAGCATAAACATATGGATCTTTCTTACAAAAATACTGTGTATATTTGAACAATGTTCCAACAGTAAACTAGAGTAAATCAGTGATTTATTTTAAGATAACAATAAAAGTATAACTGGTATGTGCCAAACAGAGTTAAAATGTAGGAAAGGCTGTGACAAATACATTACAATCAGCCATTCCAGTATTTCAGGAGTGAAGGTCAAAGTTACTGTGTTATAAACTAATTTAAAACTAAAGCTGTCTCTTGTTTTGTCTTATCTGAAGTTAGGTTATGGTTTACTGGAAGAGTAACCCTGTGGTTCACTGGTTGTAAACATTTGGTCATAAGTATACATTTTTATTAATTCCTAATCAGTAAATCTTCTCTTTGGAACTTGGCTCACATGAAAAAGTACACCAGCCCCTGACAGACCTTCACTGTGTCACTGAGCTGCACCACTGAACTTATCACTTCTGTAGTTCTCGTAGAGTTTTACAGAAGACAATAAAACACAACGGCTGTTAAAGAGAAGTTAATAAACCCAGTGTGTGGCCCTCTTACGCTCACTACTGCCTCACAGACTGGTGTTTGCCCTACTGTCCAGAGTCAGTTTTTCCTGCTCTGACCAAGTGGAATCAATATATTTGAAAATGTCCATGACATTAAAATATGAAGTTGTCCAGTTTGACCTTTTTCTTTTAAAATCAAGCTGTAACAGAACAAACAGGAATTAAACAAGAAATCAAAAAGTCATCTTATCTTAAATCTAGTTCTGTTGTGTGATTAAACAGAATGTAGTAATAAACGATAATGATAAGGGCACAATATAAGACCAGGGACCACTCTTGTTCATTGTGAAAGGATGGAAACAGTTGTTTTTTTTTCTCTGTTGTTGCTGAGCTGCTCTCTGTCAGGAGCTGAACTTCAGCAAAATGAGATAATTGAACAAAGAAAACAGATTCAGGAGCCTGACCAGTCTCAGTCCTGTCTGTCAGACATCCACGCTGTGCTCAGAGAGATGAGTGCTGCTCTGGCTGAACAGAGAGTTAAGATCGAGCAGCTGCAGACAGAGAACCAAGGTAAACAGCAACACTTATTATTGTCTGAACTGTCCATGTCACTTTCAGGACAAGCAGCTAAACTGAAAGAGATCAAAAAGCAGACCATCGAAGTAGAAACACTGAAGCAACAACTACAAGGTGATGAGAGTCACTTATTCATCTTCACACAACAGGCATGTGTTTGGATGGTGGGAGGAAGCTGGAGCCTCAGTAACACAGGGAGGACCTGCAGGAGTCTCAGCCAATCAGCCTCCACCTCATTATCTACTTTGATTTGTTTAACAAAAATATAGAATCTCCTGCTGTGTTAAACATTACTGTTACTAATTTTACCTTTAGCACAAGCGGCTGAACTGAGCAGCATTAAGAAGAGTTCAGCTGTCACTGAAAACCAAGTGGAGGTTCTGAAGAAAGACAGAGAAGGAGAGGCTTAAAACACACACCAGCCTTCACATTATTCTTGTTGTTTATTGTGCTTTTGTTGTGAATTCAAAGTTATGTGCAGGATTTTAAGAGAAAAACTCATTGTATTGTTCATCTCTGTTTCTCAGTGAGACAGGTGGCTTTCTCAGCTTCTCTGTTTGCTTCAGGACATGGACAATTTGGAAAATTCAACACTCAAACTCCTCTGGTCTTCAGACATGTCATCTCAAACATTGGAAATGCATACAACCCAAGCACAGGTATTGAACACAGACATATAACATGACCAAGCTGCTCATGCTGTTGATAAATACTTTGTTTAAAATATCCCTCAGGATTTTTCATTGCACCAGTGAGAGGAGCCTACCACTTTGAGTTTCACATTGGTGGATATGGAGACTCTGATACTGCTTCAGGAGCTTGGTTGGTGAAAAATGGACGACTTATTTGTAGCTCATATGAACATCAGACTTCAGGATTTTCCAAATCTGCCAATGGAGCCACACTGCTCCTCGAGGCTGGAGATGTTGTGTTTTTGAATCTGTGGCAAAATACAAGAATCTTTGATAATGAAAATCACCACTGCACATTCAGTGGCCATCTGCTGTTCACCATGTGAGACAACTTTATTTTAATTTCTCTATTTTTACCGTATACTGTATATTTTAATTAATTGATGTATAAAACAATATATATATATATTTTTTAAAATAATTTATACTTTTTAGAATTTTTTTTTGAAAAGTCCACAATCTTTATCATCTGCTTTTGTCTGTTTGATTAGTGAATATAGTTATGACTAAAATAACCATCTTAATGATGACTGTACCACCAACATGAACTGCTGCAGTTTACACTCGTGTTGTTCATGTCAGTTTTTAGATAAAGTACTTTTCACATATATCCGCCCTGGATAACTAAACTAAAAAATATTTTTAGATACACATAATTTATTTGTCTACTTTATTTTTTGATTTTGCTCATGCTAACTCCACCCACATGTGTGATACTTTTGTCAACGGCAGACAGCGACCAACCAATCCCAGTGGAAAATACCATGTTTTTTTTTTATTTTTGTCATAAGGACAGGACTTTTCACACGGGGGACCCGGGTTCGAATCCCCCTCGGGGCGCTATCCAGTGGGGGTCCTTAGGCAAGACCCTTCGCGCTACTGCCTTCCTCATAAAAATGAGAGACAATAAATGCTATGAGAAGCCGGATCAGACGGCGACCGGCCAAACAAGGTCTGCGTCAGGTGTTGGGGAACCAGAGCAGCTTGATGACAAATGGGCTACTGGAACAAGAACAGGAACAGGAACAAGAACAACACGGAGATGGGCAAGATGCGATAACAAGGCTCTGTTGGAATGCTACTACTCCAGTAACCCTAGTCAGAGGGGTTACATGAAGAGGATGTGGGATGAATGGTTACTTTGAAACCCACAGTCCATGCTTACATCGAAGCAACTAGTAGCTCAGTGTTCCAACATCCACAAGCGGCAACTGCTATCACAACTTGAGATTGACGAGATACAACACAAATGCTACGGCAAGGGGGAGCCAGGACGAGAGGTCAGAGGGGAGCCAACGGGGGGTCCCCAACCAGAGATTGGGTACGAAGCCCCAACAAGTGCAATAACGTTGAACAAGGCAGCGACTGACCTGATGAAAAAAAGACAAGATCATGGCGAGGATGAGTGAAAGGCAACCCCGACGCCAACTACAACGGCTAAGTGAAGTACCTTCAGAAAGTCTCCTAGAAGATGTGAATGCAGCATTGAGTGCGATCCCTACCACAACCATCACTGAAACCATTGAGCTGATATACACCTCAGCAGCAGTGATCCTCGAGATGCTTGCTATAAGAGCAACCATGAGAAACAATACCCACCATGGAAACAAAGGCTGGAGGCTAAAATCAAGAGAGGTGCAATAAGAAAACAAGTACTCAATAGGTACAACCAGATGCCAATACCTGAAGCACTTGAAACTGCCAAACAAAGGCTCCAAGCCTTGGCCAGTCGCCTAAAGAGGTACACAAGAGAGAATGAAGTCAGAAGAATAAACCGGCTGTTCGCAACTCAACCTGCGAAAGTGTACGCTCAGTGGCAGGGTAATAATAACAGCAGAGCCGACCCACCAAGGCTGGAAACTGAACAATACTGGAAAAGTATATGGGAGAGGGAGGCACAACAGTGATGCACAGTGGCTGGTGGCTCTGAGAGAGGACCACAGCAACCTCCCTGAACAGAATCCAGTTACCATCACAGCGGCAGACATCCAAGAAAGAGTCTCAGGTATGAAAAACTTGACAGCACCGGACCCTGACAGGATCCACACCTACTGGCTAAAGAAGTTCACTGCACTCCACGAGCGCCTTGCAGCACAAATGAACCAGCTGCTAAGGGATGGGACGCACCCTGAATGGCTTACCGAAGGGCGTACAATCCTGATCCTGAAGGATCCCACAAAGGGTACAGTCCCATCCAACTATCGACCAATAACCTGTCTCTCCACAACATGGAAGCTCATGTCAGGCATCATCACGGCTAAGATAAGTAGGCACATGGATCAATACATGAGCAAAGCACAGAAGGGCATTGGCAAAGAAACCAGAGGAGCCAAACACCAACTCATGGTTGACAGAACAGTCACCCAAGACTGCAGAACTTGACACACCAACCTGTGCACTGCCTGGATTGATTACAAGAAAGCATATGACTCAATGCCACACACATGGATCACTGAATGCTTGGAGATGTACAACATCAACAGGACTCTAAGACACTTCATTGCAAACTCAATGAGGCTATGGAAAACCACCCTTGAGGCCAGTGGCAAGGCACTTGCACAAGTATCCATCAAATGTGGCATATACCAAGGAGATGCTCTGTCCCCACTGCTGTTCTGCATTGGGCTGAACCCACTCAGCCAAATAATCAACTGACTGGCTATGGATACCGACTCAGGAATGGGGCCACCATCAGTCACCTCCTCTACATGGATGACATCAAGCTATACGCTAAGAGCGAGCGGGACATCGACTCACTGATCCACACCACCTGGATCTACAGCTCTGACATTGGGATGTCATTCGGGCTTGAGAAGTGTAGTCAAATGGTGACAAAGAGAGGGAAGGTAGTCCACACAGAAGGCGTTTCACTACCAGAAGGAACAATAGCAGACATTGAGGATGGTTACAAGTACCTTGGAATACCACAGGCAAATGGCAACCTTGAAGAGGTAACGAGGAAAACAGCAACTGCCAAATACCTCCAACAAGTAAGGCAAGTCTTAAGAAGTCAGCTCAATGGCAAGAACAAGGCACGGGCAATAAACAGCTACGCCCTGCCAGTGATCAGATACCCTGCGGGAATAATAAGGTGGCCAAAGGAAGAGATACAGACCACAGACGTTAAGACACAAAAGCTCCTCACCATGCATGGAGGGTTCCATCCCAAATCCAGCACCCTTAGACTGTACGCTAGCCGTAAGGAAGGCGGCCGTGGACTAGTGAGTGTGAAAGCCACTATCCAGGATAAAACATCCAAGATCTACAAGTACATCAAAGACAAGGCCCCAACAGATGACATGCTTAGTGAATGTCTCAGGCAATGGGGAACAGCGGAAGAGGAGCTGGAGGAGGGACCATCATGGGAGGACAAACCCCTACATGGGATGTACCAACGGAATATAACTGAAGTGGCTGATATCACAAAATCCTACCAATGGCTAGAACGGGCTGGACTGAAGGACAGCACAGAGGCACTCATCATGGCTGCACAGGAACAAGCCCTGAGCACCAGAGCAATAGAGGTCCAGATCTACCACACCAGACCAGACCCAAGGTGTAGGCTGTGCAAACAGGCCCCTGAGACAATCCAACACTTAACTGCAGGGTGTAAGATACTGGCAGGGAAAGCATACATGGAATGCCATAACCAAGTGGCTGGCATAGTGTACAGGAACATCTGCACGGAGTATGGACTGGAAACCCCAAGGTCAAAGTGGAAAACACCTCCAAAGGTGGTAGAGAATGACCGAGCCAAGATCCTGTGGGACTTCCAGATTCAGACTGACAGAATGGTAATAGCGAACCAACCAGACATCGTGGTGGTGGACAAACAGCAGAGGAAAGACGTTGTGGTTGATGTGGCAATACCAAGTGATTGCAACATCAGGAAAAAGGAACATGAGAAACTAGAGACATACCAAGGGCTCAGAGAAGAGCTGGAGAAGACTTGGAAGGTGAAGGCGACAGTGGTGCCCGTGGTCATCGTAGCACTCGGGGCAGTGACCCCCAAACTGGAAGAGTGGCTACAGCAGATCCCTGGGAGAACACCAGACATCTCAGTCCAGAAAAGTGCAGTACTAGGAACAGCAAAGATACTGCGCAGAACCCTCAAGCTCCCAGGCCTCTGGTACAGGACCCGAGCTCGAAGGATGAGACCACCCGCGGAGGGTGAAGGACCAAGTTTTTATATATATATATATATATATATATATATATATATAGCATCAATAACCTCTGAGGGACATATGCTCATTGTTAATATTTTTTTATTTTAGTGCTGTTTTAAGGTTAGGGCTTTTTCTCACAAATATATGGCTATGTTGTGTATTTCAACAACAATATGCTACAACAAGCATCCAATCAGTGACAGTATGTTTTATACATAAAATCAAATGTTTGTGCCTCCTTAACTCCAGTACCAGTTTCCAACAGTAAGTTTTAGTTAATTTGTAAAATCCTTTGAAAATAAATTAAAAGTTAAAATGTGTATGTGTGTGTGCAAAATGGTGTTAAAATATTTCACGGAGCATTTAAAACCTTTTGAAGGTGGCACCATTTTCTATTCTGTTAAAAATGTGGGCTTCAATAATAAACATGTTCTAGTCACAAGTAATCTAAAGTCTAAAGTCCTCATCTAAATGCACGTTCACATTTCTGATAAAACATGAGTAATAAAAGAGTGATGAAGGCACAATATAACCCCAGGGATCACTCCTGTTCATTGTTCAATGAAACAATGGAAACCGTTGGGGTTTTTTCTCTGTCAGGAACTGAACTTCAGCAAAATGAGATAATTGAACAAAGAAAACAGATCCAGGAGCCTGACCAGCCTCAGCCCTGTCTGTCAGACATTCACGCTGTGCTCAGAGAGATGAGCGCTGCTCTGGCTGAACAGAGAGTTAGGATCGAGCAGCTGCAGACAGAGAACCAAGGTCAACAGCAACACTTTTGAAGTGTACAACTTTTGATTGTCTGAACTGTGCTCTTTCTGTCACTTTCAGGAAAAGCAGATAAACAGACAGTGGAAACACTGAAGCAACAACTACAAGGTGATGAGAGTCACTTATTCATCTTCACATAACAGGCATGTGTTTGGATGGTGGGAGGAAGCTGGAGCCTCAGTAACACAGGGAGGACCTGCAGGAGATCAGCCTCCACCTCACTATTTACTTTGATTTGTTACAAAAAATATAGAATTTCCTGCTGTGTTAAACATTAGTGTTTCTAATTTTACCTTTAGCACAAGCAGCTGAACTGAGCAGCATTAAGAAGAGTTCAGCTGTCACTGAAAACCAAGTTTTCCGAGATGTCTGGTGTTCTTCCAGGGATCTGCTGTAGCCACTCTTCCAGTTTGGGGGTCACTGCCCCGAGTGCTACGATGACCACGGGCACCACTGTCGCCTTCACCTTCCAAGTCTTCTCCAGCTCTTCTCTGAGCCCTTGGTATGTCTCTAGTTTCTCATGTTCCTTTTTCCTGATGTTGCAATCACTTGGTATTGCCACATCAACCACAACGGCTTTCCTCTGCTGTTTGTCCACCACCATGATGTCCGGTTGGTTCGCCATTACCATTCTGTCAGTCTAAATCTGGAAGTCAAACAGGATCTTGGCTCGGTCATTCTCTACCACCTTTGGAGGTGTTTCCCACTTTGAACTTGGGGTTTCCAGTCCGTACTCCGTGCAGATGTTCCTGTACACTATGCCAGCCACTTGGTTATGGCATTCCATGTATGCTTTCCCTGCCAGCATCTTACACCCTGTAGTTAAGTGTTGGATTGTCTCAGGGGACTGTTTGCACAGCCTACACCTTGGGTCTGGTCTGGTGTGGTAGATCTGGGCCTCTATTGCTCTGGTGCTCAGGGCTTGTTCCTGTGCAGCCATGATGAGTGCCTCTGTGCTGTCCTTCAGTTCGGCCCGTTCTAGCCATTAGTAGGATCAGCCACTTCAGTTATGTTCCGGTGGTACATCCCATGTAGGGTTTTGTCCTCCCATGATGGTCCCTCCTCCAGCTCCTCTTCCGCTGTTCCCCATTGCCTGAGACATTCACTGAGCCCGTCATCTGTTGGGGCCTTATCTTTGATGTACTCGTGGATCTTGGATGTTTTATCCTGGATAGTGGCTTTCACACTCACTAGTCCACGGCCGCCTTCCTTACGGCTAGCGTACAGTCTCTAGGTGCTGGATTTGGGATGGAACCCTCCATGCATGGTGAGGAGCTTTTGTGTCTTAAAGTCTGTGGTCTGTATCTCTTCCTTTGGCCACCTTATTATTTACGTAGGGTATCTGATCACTGGCAAGGCGTAGCTGTTTATTGCCCGTGCCTTGTTCTTGCCATTGAGCTGACTTCTTAAGACTTGCCTTACTCGTTGGAGGTATTTGGCAGTTGCTGTTTTCCTTGTTACGTCTTCAAGGTTGTAATTTACCTGTGGTATTCCAAGGTACTTGTAACCATCTTCAATGTCTGCTATTATTCCTTCTTGTAGTGAGACCCCTTCTGTGTGGACTACCTCACCTCTCTTTGTCACCATTCGACTACACTTCTCAAGCCCGAATGACATCCCAATGTCAGAGCTGTAGATCCTGGTGGTGTGGATCAGTGAGTCGATGTCCCGCTCGCTCTTGATGTCATCCATGTAGAGGAGGTGACTGATGGTGGCCCCATTCTTGAGTCGGTATCCATAGCCAGTCTTGTTAATTATTTGGCTGAGGGGTTTTCGACCTATGCAGAACAGCAGTGGGGACACTTGTGCAAATGGCTTGCCATTGGCGTAAGGGTGGTTTTCCACAGCCTCATCAAGTTTGCAATGAAGTGTCTTAGAGTCCTGTTGATGTTGTACATCTCCAAGCATTCAGTGATCCATGTGTGTGGCATTGAGTCATATGCTTTCTTATAATCAATCCAGGCAGTGCACAGGTTGGTGTGTCAGGTTCTGCAGTCTTGGGTGACTGTTCTGTCAACCAGGACTTGGTGTTTGGCTCCTCTGGTTTCTTTGCCGATGCCCTTCTATGCTTTGCTCATGTATTTATCCATGTGCCTACTTATCTTAGCCGTGATGATGCCTGACATGAGCTTCCATGTTGTGGAGAGACAAGTTATTGGCCGATTGTTGGATGGGACTGTACCCTTTGTGGGATCCTTCAGGATCAGGATTGTACACCCTTCGGTAAGCCATTCAGGGTGCGTCCCATCCCTTAGCAGCTGGTTCATGTGTGCTGCAAGGCACTCGTGGAGTGCAGTGAAATTCTTTAGCCAGTATGTGTGGATCTTGTCAGGGCCTGGTGCTTTTTTTTTATTATAGCGGCTGGATAGCTCAGCTGGTAAGGACAGGGCTTTTCACACGGGGGACCCAGTTTCGAATGTAGTTATAATAGTGTTAATAGTGAATAATGCACAAGCGCTTTACATCATGTCATTCCATTCACACACATTCACACCTGGGGCAGACAGAGAGGGGGACTGACAGACACAGAGAGGGGGACTGACAGACACACCTGCACTCACAGCCTTCTCTAACTACCACCAAACTCACCTCTACAATCACACACATTCATGTGTTTGTGAGAATGTATACCCTGAGAAAACAATACAAGAGACACATGACTTCGTCTTGTTCATCAATTGACTGCAGGGTTTATTATGCAGTTCTGCTTCTTGGAGTCCTTTCTCATGTTATCGGTGCGCCCCCTTGTGACACTCCAAAGTATTGCATTACACAGTTAAAGCATCTTAATATATTTTTAACCATATACCAGAGACGTGCTCCAATCATTTTGGTGAGAGTATGATAGCTATGAAAGACTTGCCACTGCTATCCCGCAAAGAGTTTAAGATACACGGAGGACTAATAAGTGACACAACATCTGAAATAAGCTATAATAGTATCTGCAAACAAACAGATAAGGGTCTCCAAGAAAATCACACATCAAATGAAGTTATTAGGGGAGTGCTTTGTGTAATTAAACCAGGTAACTTTAGGGACATGCTAACAATTAAGGAAGACCTCACCGTCACAGAACTCAAAAGCTTCCTACAGTCCCACTTAGGGGATAAGAGTAGCACCAAGTTTTTCAAGATTTAATGTGTGCCAAACAGCATGATTATGAGACACCTCAGCAGTTTTTATACAGGATGATTGGACTGAAACAAAAGTCACTTTTAAAAGATGTCACTTTTGTTTTCCCTGAAACAGCCAGACTCAGTTGTTAAATATGACACATCAACAATCCAGTGCATTTTCCTGAACACCATTTGCCAGGGCATTGGAGAAAAGCATGAAGATGTTCGTCGAGACCTAAAAGCCCTTCTTAGTGACCCAACCGTCACTGATAAAGCATTGTTGCGGCAAGTTATAAGAACAACTACGGAAGAGAGTGAAAGGAAACGCAGACTTGGCCGCGGCTCAACCCAAAAAGTAGCCCCAGCACACACAACTAACACAGAGACTAAAGAAAAAAACAAATGCATACAAGGCTTAATAACATTAACAAAGATGACACACTTCAGAAACTGAGTGATCAAGTTAAAGCACAACACAACTGCCATCTAAGACCCCTATCCAGTGGACTGATGAACATCAGCACATCTTAGAACAGCTCATTGACATCCTGTCCCATCCACCAGTGCATACCCAGACTTTGAACTCCCATTTGTCCTACACACTGATGCCTGTGAGAAGGGAGCTGTCTTATATTAAAGGCAGAGTGGAAAACTGAAAGTTATTGCATATGGATCACGAACGTTGACCCCGGCTGAAAGGAACTACTGCCTTCATTCTTGTAAGCTGGAATTTCTAGCACTAAAATGGGCAATATGTGAGAAGTTTAAGGATTACTTGTTCTATGCTTCAGACTTCACAGTGTATACGGACAATAATCCACTAACCCTATGTAATGAGCACTGCAAAGTTAAATGCAAGTTTTACCTAGTATCAGTCACCAACAGCTAATAAGAGCTCACAGGGAGGACACAACAATCAGTCAGCTCATAATGCTTAAAGAGACAAAGACAACATTAACTGACGAAGACAAAAGGAGTACAAGTGGTCCTGTGAAAAGGCTCATGCATGAGTGGGGAAAACTGTTCATGGAGTGTGACCTGCTGTACAGGAAAGCAGGTGGGAGACAACAGCTTGTCCTGCCAGCAGAGCACAGGCCACTTGTATTGAAACACCTTCATAATGATATGGGTCATGTTAGAACTAAACTTAAACTATGTCTATCTGACTCCTATACTTTCCTATATAAATCACTCAAGCTTTAGTCTAACAATTGGAGCATGTTCAGAATCGAGAGAAATGAGCCAGGCGACGAGGAATTATCCACCAAGCAATTTATTCTAACAAAATAAGCTAATACAGAATATTCTGGGTCTCAGGTCCCTAACACACAATCTGTGTTGTCCTCTTGACCGTCGGAGAGACAACGAGTCATCTGAGTTGCCCAGTACATGTAAGGCACAATATGAATATGCATGAATCTATTCTAACAGTCTTCTCACTGGACAGGCGCCGTTTCTGTTCCTCCCAGCAACATCCAAGGCCACATCAGCACCTGGTGTTTTTCCACTGCTGCTCAACTATGCCATTATCTGTAAAAGAACATCCTGTGCAACTAAGCAGCAAACTACATCTCTATCACGCTATGTCTCTAATAATGTATTTTTTAGGCAAGCAAATAAACTTTGTATTATCTTTATTATTCTTCAGTCACCTTGGGGCCGAACGGGTTATTAACCTTGCCCGAGACCGCTTTTACTGGCCCTATATGAAAAAGGACATTGAAGCCTATGTGACCAGGAAATGTCCTTGTTTAAAGCAGAAGAAACCAGCCACCCATGCGAGAGCACCAATGGGAAACATCAGCACCAGCGCACCCATGGAACTAGTTTCTATCGACTACATGCATCTGGAGAAGAGCCGAGGTGGTTATGAATATATTCTTGTAGTTGTAGACCACTTCACACGCTTTGCCCAGATTTACCCGACACAAAACAAGTCTGGGAGAACGGCAGCCGAGAAAATATTCAATGATTTTATCCCTCGCTTCGGTTACCCATCAAAACTACACCATGACCAAGGCCGTGAATTTGAGAATACACTCTTCAGAGGTCTACAACAGCTTGCAGGTGTCAGCCACTATCGAACAACACCATATCACCCACAAGGTAACCCGGCTGAGAGATTTAACAGGACTCTGCTACAAATGCTACGAACACTGGAGGAGAAGGAGAAAGGAAACTGGAAGGAGTTCTTGCCACAGATAGTTCATGCATATAATGTTTGGGCGCCACCCTCACCTTCCCGTCGACATGCTCTTTAGCCTACCTACCGAGAAAGAAAGTGAGACATTACAAGGTTATGTGCAGAAATGGGCTTTGAGAATGAAAGAGGCTTACCGCATTGCAGCCAAAAACAGCCAGCAATCCAGCGCCCGAGGGAAAAGGTACTAAGACAAGTATGTTAAAGGGGTAGTCCTGCAGCCTGGCGACAGAGTTTTAGTACGAAACATGAGTGAAAGAGGGGGTCCAGGAAAGCTCAGATCTTAGACTTTTACGTACAACTCCCTTGGCCAGCCATCCTACCAGCCACAGGGAGCCATAAACCAGATTGGACTATGTGGACTGCAGCCAGTGTGGAGGAGTCAGCCAGTGCATGTGACACCATACCAGACAGTGCCCTACACACTAATGATGCCTTATGCTATGCCTAGTTTTGTATACTGAGAGTTAAAGAGTTTGTGTTGATGACCAAGTAAGTGTTACTGTGTCAGGAGCCACATTTTATTGTTGGGGAGCGTGTGGTACACCTAAAATGTGCTACCACCACATTGTTTTTATTTATTTAATTATTTTTAGCAATTGGCCAGATTTATATTTTATTCATACAGGTTATCTGTATTGCAAAACGTTGTTAATCAGACATTTTACAATGTAATTTTAGAGTGCTTTCCTGATTTTATTGGGAGCATAGAGCATTAGAAGGGAAGTGTAACCTTTGTTCAGGGCGTAGTCACCCCCAGGTTGCACTTAGCGGACTGATTTTCTGTCTCCTCAAACGCAATCTGGACATGAACGACAGACTCCATGTGTTTATTGCTATTGCTTCATCTGTTCTGTTTCCAGGTTAGTAAATGGTAAAAACCTCCTAAAATAACTTTGTGAAGCCATGCCTTGTCACTGGTTCAGTATATAGTCTGTTGGGATGACTGTTTGAATGTTTTGCAAAAAAGAGTAATAGCTAATAAGTAGTGGTAAAGTCGGGCACATGCGGAAAATCGCGCGCAAACACATGGTTAAATACTGCAAGAAGATTAGCGTGGTAATAGGGTTATTTGCGTTATATGGGAGAAATGTGAAGGTAACGTAAATGTTTTATTAATTCTGCAGCAGTTATTAATTTGTATGGTCGTGTAAATTTGGAATAAAGGACACAGAGTTTCATATTTGTTTGTAAAATATGTTTATACTGAAGTTAACAAGATGAATGTATTGAAATGTGTTTTATAGTAAGTTTAGAATATTTATGAGTTGTTTTGACATGTTTTGTGTACATTATAGTGTTATTTCCAGATAAAGATATAGCTATATATAGTGAGGTCATAGATGGATATTCCTGTATATTGCAGTATTGTATTGCATTTCAAAGTGACTTGAAGCACAAGGTAGAGGTAACTTTATAGGATGAAGGACAGTAAATTAAAGTTATCGAGGAGTATTACCTGATGGAAACATGTATAATTATGGACAAAATGCACTTTTATTGTACACTAAAAATGTTGAACAATTAAAAAAAAAAACGCAATCTGGACATGAACGACAGACTCCATGTGTTCTCTGCTCTTGCTTCATCTGTTCTGTTTTCAGAAATCTTTACTGCTACGGCCACCCCACACTTGGGGCCTGTAACACATATTTATCAAGTATATTAAAACAATGTATTATTACTATGATTCTTACACATACACCAATTGTTAGTGTCAGAATGAACCACGTTGGACTTTTGTCACTGTTGCTGCTGATCTGCTGTCTGCCCGGAGCTGAACTTCAGGATACTGAGATGACTGAACATGGAAAACAGAGTCCTGAGTCTTTGAATGTGCCGCACCAGTCTCACTCCTGTCTGTCAGACATCCACGCTGTGCTCAGAGAGATGAGTGCTGCTCTGGCTGAACAGAGACTTAGGATCGAGCAGCTGCAGACAGAGAACCAAGGTAAACAGCAACACTTTAGTTAAAACTAACCTTCTGGTTGAATGTCTGAACAATGCACTTTCTGTCACCTTCAGGACAAGCAGCTAAACTGAAAGAGATCGAAAAGCAGACCAACGAAGTAGAAACACTGAAGCAACAACTACAAGGTAATGAGAGTCACTTATTCATCTTCACACAACAGGCATGTGTTTGGATGGTGGGAGGAAGATGGACCCTCAGGACCCTCTGCTGTGTTAAACATTAGTGTTTCTAACTTTACCTTTAGCACAAGCAGCTGAACTGAGCAGCATTCAGAAGAGTTCAGCTGTCACTGAAAACCAAGTGGAGGTTCTGATGAAAGACAGAGAAGGAGAGGCTTATTTAATGACAGAAAGTGGGATATAAATTATTTACTTAAGCCTTAGGTCTATTTGAAACTTTGGTCACTTTGCAAAGTCTTTATTGAGGATAAAGTTGAGCCCAAAAGTCTTAGATTGCCACATTTATAATGTTTTTTTTCACTTCTTGGTTTTTATGTAGCTTAACCCATTGCAAGGTTTTAATAAAAGAAAACACTTATGGTCCATCCGCTCTTTTAGTCTTTACCAACAAGTTCTGTTTCTCTGTTTCTCAGTGAAGAAAGTGGCTTTCTCAGCCTCTTTGTTGGCTTCAGGCTCTGAAACTATTGGACCATTCAACGCTCACACTCCTCTGGTCTTCAGACATGTCGTCTCAAACATTGGAAATGCCTACAACTCAAACACAGGTGAATAAATGATGTAACAGAACATTGCTCTGCTGCTCGTGCTGATGTTAACACTGTGTCTGTTCAAAACATCCTTCAGGGTTTTTCACTGCACCAGTTAAAGGAGCCTATCACTTTGAGTTTTCCATCGCGGCTCAGGGACATGCTTCACATGCTTCAGGAGCTGTGTTGGTGAAGAACGGAGAACATATTTTTATCGCTTATGAACACCAGACATCAGGATTTGGCAGCTCTGCCAATGGAGCCACACTGCTCCTAGAGGCTGGAGATATTGTGTTTTTGAAACTGTGGCAAAATTCAAGAATCAATGATAGTGAGAATCACCACAACACGTTCAGTGGCCATCTGCTGTTCACCATGTGATATAAGATTTTTTTATTGGTCCATTTTACCTTCTGTGTTTTAATTCTTATATGTATAAACTCATTTTATTGAATTAAACAGAATTATTCAGTTTTATATTGATAAGTGTTCTTTTCTAAACAGAAGGCAGTATTATGAATGTAAATTGCAGACATGTGTATCTGATTTAGGTATGTTCAAAGAATATATTTAAAGGTTAAACAATTATGCAGACTTATGATTGTAGTTTATCATTGTCTTGTTCACGTCAATATTTGAACAAAGTACTATTTTCTACTTTCACAAATATTCATTAGAGCAATGGACTTTCAATGTAATCATTGTATATCTTTATTGAAGAAGCCGACAAACAAGTCAAATAAACAATAAAAGTTCAAACTAAAGCTGTCTTTTGTTTTGTCAGAAGTTCTTTATGAGTTTACTGGCAACATAACCTTGTAGTTCACCGAGTGGTAATCATTTGGCTCTGAGTATGCCTTTTTATTATTTTTAATTCTTCAGTATAACTTTTCTTTGGAACTCTGCTCACATGAAAAAAGTTCACTGTCACTGAGCTGCACTGAACCTCTCACTTCTGTAGTTCTCATAGAGTTTTACAGAAGTCATATCAAACATAACGACTGTCATTTATAAAGAGAAGTTAATAAATCTAGTGTGTGTCCCTCTTACGCTCACTATTGCCTCACCGACTGGAGTCAGGGTTTCCATAAACTATATATAGCTTAATATGAAGTTGTCCAGTTTTAGACCTTTTTCTTTTAAAAATTTTAAAAAATGCTTATTTATAAACTGCATTGTTGTAATATGATCTGGATGATTGAGGGGATCATCTCCAGTGAGCTCTGTACAGTTAAAACATTACACAATGAGTTGATTTTTAGAAAGGCTTGGCTTTCATTAAGCATTTGTCTGGGTACCAGATTAGTTCTCTGTAAAGAATTAACAGAGAACTGGTCTGATATTTCAACCACAGCAGCCTTCTTCACAGGGGCAGGATCATGTTGTGACGAACAGGTGCCAGATAAGTCAATCACACAAAGTGGACATAATGACAACAATTATCAAACATTTTCATAATCCAGTTGAGAGTACGGCAAAAACGTATTTTTCCCAAAGAAAAGTTATTAAAGCTTGCAGTTGTTGCGTTTTTTTAAGACATGTCAAGGTCACTTTAAAAAGACAAAGACGCAAAATCATTAGCTGTTTATTCTGATGAAGGAGGTGGAGCAGGCGGACGAAGGAGGGCAGAGAAGGTTTTAAAGAGAGTGTGCGAGTCGAGTCAGGTGAGTTGATTAACTTAGAATGGTAGTAGTCAGTTTTTTGCAGAGGTGACATCAGAAGAAGAAGAAAGTTTATTTATATAGGATCTTTCACAGACATAGTCACAAAGTGCTTCACGTGTGTTATAGGAAAATATCTTTATCCCTATATTTAACCAGAAAGACACGGAGACCGATTATATTTTAACAAGCAATGGCCAGGTTTTAATCCTTGCAAGGAGAAGCAAAGCAGACACAGTAACAAGGGTACAGAGGCAGGTTTGCTCCCAGATGTAAACATGACATGAGATTATATACAACACAGTGACGTCCTTGGTGAGAGGCAGTCCCAGCTCCAGGTGCAGAAGTCCCTGACAAGCCATGTCTCACTCTAGTTATGTCTACTCCATACTTGGATTAGCACGAAGGACATGACATGAATTTGACATGACCTGAAGAGAACTATAAGCCCCCAGTAACAATAAACAATAAAATTAAAATTATTATAACAACATGCAGCCATTATTCAGGCGCTGTGGTCTTTAGGAAAATGAATTAGAGCATTTTATGAACATAACATACATAACAACAGTAGCTGTTACAACATAACATACAACATAACATACGTAGTCACAACTACAGCTGCAGCTGCAACATACGTACCATACAGAGACATCATACAATAGCAGGATAACAGTGCACGTGGTCACGTGAAGGAATTTTTTTCATGGCTTTGTTGTGTGGAGGGGGCATAAGAGTGAAGAGTCAGACGGATGTCAAGTGGCGAACGGTTGGTTTGGGTCTGATGATAGGATAGGATGTCCAAGACCTCTGGGCGGAGTTAAGGCTGCTGCTGGAATGAGCACAGTGACCTTGTCCTTGGGAAAGGAAAGTCTTGAGAGGATAAGATAAGACCCAGCTGCCGGCTCGGCTTCCAAGAAGGACAAGGCGCGCGTCCATTTTGTAAAGTGACCTTGATGTTATTCCATGTCAGAACTGTGAACACTACAACGCAGCAAAACGGTCCGTTTTCTCGATGTTACCACTCTTCTCTAGATGAAAACCCCTTCATATTCGTTAAGCAACGTAGTAGCCCCCAGGTCTAACTCCCGGTGATATCCTTTCTGTACCACAGTCCGTGCTGAAAGGTGTCGAATCAGCACTCGGATTGTGCGACTCTTTGATGTAATCCTTTAAACTGTCACTCAAGCCACAGAAACACAGTTTATCAATCTTAGGAGTCCTGCAGGCAGTAGGGTCCACGAAAAGAGAGAAAAAGTACAAAGACGAGACAAGACAAGACAAAGCGAGACATGACACAGAAGCATACACTGATAGCAGAGAGCAGGAGGAGCAGAGGAAGACGTCCGCCAGGTCCGAGAGCAGGAGGTGAACTGAATCAGTAGAGAGACTGGTAGACACAGAGGTTAGTAGGATCATTTGACTTGCGCCATTTTCTCTCAGCTGACCGGAGGCTGGCACGATGCTTTCGTAGAACATAACCAGGATAACTAGGGGACAGCTGAGGATGTACGGGCTGGTCTAGATGTAAGAGGGCATAAGTTGTCCAAGCAGGATGTAAGCGCAGAGCACAGAGTGTTAGTGGCGATGTTGGTCTTTAAAAGAGAGAGCTCCTCTAGAGGGTGTAGCAGAATCAGTTCTCAAATCCACACTTATCATTTCCAGACGCCCAGCAAGCAGGAGTTTGGACTAACACCTAAATCTTACCAACAGGAGATGAAACGTGCCCTTTTAAATATTCACAGATGTTTCTTGCTTGGATAAGACCGAACGAGTCTTCAGGACTTATAATTAACAATTCTGTTTGTTTTCATGGACCTACGATCTAACCAGCACCAGGTCAAAGGTTACTCATGGGCAGCACAGACCGCTAGGCGCCGCTGCCAGGATCATAAATTCTTGAAGATAAGGTGGTCATCCCTCCTTCCTGAGACCACTTTATTTTATACAGATTGACAGTTGAAAATGTCTTTGATCATAGTCGTTCGGGCATGGTCATACACTACCACCTTTTGGTCAAATGGACAAAGGACTATAACTGTGCTTAAAGACAGTTGTGTTTTAATTTTGAATAAAAGAAAGACTGTGCTAATCTACTAACAATTATACTGTTTGCTTCCAGGACGCAGAGATTTACAAGGCAACTAATTCCTTATTCCATTTCTACAAGTTTATTTTAATTTTATGTAATGAATATATATTTTTATAATAAGTCTGACAAATGCATTTTCTTTGTATAATCCTACAAGTACAAATGTATTTGTGTGTTTTATGAAAACCAAGGAAAATAGGGTGAAACAAAAGGAATGTTTTAAGACTTAGTTTAAACATTTAAATTTTCCAAGGCGACTCCCTTTTTACCAAACTCGTGAAAACACGACCTCTTCGCACCCGTACAAAAGTCTGTGTAACATAGAGAATCTCTTTCTTTTTCTTCTTCTTTGCTCTTCCTCTTCGGGTCCGTTCAGGGCCGTACGGCCTATGCATCCTTACAAGCTTCGGACCTCGTGTAATGAGTAAATTTTCTTTGTACTTTAAGGCCTGCAAGTTTAGCTTGCCGTGCTAAAGTTTTTCTTCTTCACACAGCTGCTCAAAGTACTTCCTGCAAGTCTGCTGCCAGACGGAAGTTACCTCGCTTTTATTTTAAAGACTTTGTGCCTGCTAAAGAGTTAGCTTGACTAAATCTAGCAAGCAAGTTTTAAGCCAGCAACACAGCCACTAAGACCTCCTTCAGTGGACTTCACAATAACTTTGAAAGACTCAATTTTACTTGGTGTACGGCGCTGATGCTAAAGGCTTGGCTAGTTGGAACAGTAACAAGACGCTTTTTGGACATCTCCCGGGCACTGCGACCCTTCTCTGTGTGTGTACACGACAGAGGCCATCCTGGAGGCGACACACGTCATCGGCATGCGACAGGGTTCTGGAGAACCTTCAGACTTCTCGTCGCTAAGATCGATTGGCGTCTTAACTGTCTTAAACGTAACAGCCTTGGCCTCAGAAACTGTCATTAGACCCCTCTAAACGCTCCGTAAAGGCCCTCATTTAATAATAGAGTCAATAATCAATATTTCCTTTTGTCACAAAATCCTCTGGAAGCAAATTTTATCGTTCTTTTGTTTACCCATTCATGTGCCAATAATTATTCCTTTATGTCATTACCCTTACTTATCATTAATAATTGTTTTAACCTTGTACAATCTTTAATAAAACCCCATAAAAGACATGTAATATTTCTCTGTTTATATTGAGAATATTCGAAAACGAGAAGAATTTACTTCCTTCAAGATTGAGACTTATTAAACATAATTAGTTCCCAGAACAATGACTCTGGTTGGTGCCCCAATGAGACAATATTTTGATATCAAAATATAAATTATTAATTTCCATAATTAATAGTCTTATTAATTAATACGATTACACGCTACGCGCAGAAGAGACGAAGAGCAGAGGAAAAGCGTGAGGGACTGAGTGAATGCAGGTTGCGTCGAAAAGTGACCAGCGGTAAAACAATTGCAGTGTCTGGAGAAGTTAGGTCAAGGTCGAGAGTTACAAGAAATGAGACGTGTGCAGTGGTGCGACCTGAGTGTGCTGAGTGGAGCAGTATCTTATGTAGATCAGATCTAGTTGGTTACCATTAGAGACCCGCTTGAGTTCAAATGATGCAGTCAGGTTATTGAAGTAAGCAGCCTGTGGCTTCTCAAGGTGGATGTTGAAGACTCCTAATACCACCAGAGGAGTACCATCCTCAGGGAAGGATGAAAGAAGCACGTCTAACTCCTCCAAGAAATGTCCAAGCTTACCTGGGGGTCGATAGATAACTACAAAATGACTTTTAACAGGGTGGGTGATGGTAACTGCATAAAACTTGAAAGAGCTGTTGTCACACAAGGGTGCTAGCTTTTTGAACTTCCAGTCAGTAGGGATAAGTAGTTCGGTCCCTCCACCCCTTCCTGTGACGCGAGGACTGTGGGAGAAAGTGTGATTATGGGAGATGGCAGCGGGAGTGGCAGAATCCTTTGGTTTGATCCATGTTTCTGTAAGTACAACTGAAAGACCAGAATGTTGAAAAAAAGCTGTAATGAAATCAGCTTTGTTCACAGCAGACTGGCAGTTCCACAAGCAACATTGAAAAAGATCAGAAAAGGAAATATGCAAGAAGAAATTAAAAGTAGAAATAATAAATTACAAGTGCAAACAATTAGTACAAATATGTGCAATACTCAGGTGCCCCGTTGCTGTCTCCCTGCTCGGTGGAGTCGAAAATCTTTACTCTCTTCGGTCTTCACACAACAAGGGCTGCCACGACCGCCGCAGCAGTGGTTCACACTTATATACCTGTCTGATTCAAGTAATTGAATTCAGCAGGACACACCTCCAGATGGCCATAAACAACTCAAACAAAACCAGCCCGCGAGCAGGTGAGAGTAGACGCTGGTGCACCACGTGACAGAGTTGTAGTAACTCACAGCGCGGTTTCTCAGCAATAACACGGCCCTAAGCTCAAAAAGACAAGAATCACATACACTTACACAGTTCTGTAGGCTTCTGTTGCTATGTTGCTTTTCCATTACGCCCTTAGATGGCATGCTTTTGAGGAATGGTGTATTACACACCAGGCAAACCTGGTTCACTGGGGTCACTAAACAGACTGAATTGGGTAAGGGATGCTGTTGCCCTGGCCTTTGAGGCTTGTGGTCAAGCAAGGATTAAATCAATCAGTGAGGGGTCCCTTTGCAACAAGTGTGTGATGCGGCGGGATGGACCTCTGTGCACTCTTTTATAAAATTTTATGGTCTGAATGTTTGTTCTACCCCGGGGCTCTCATGTCCTTGAGTTGATATTTGGGGCTTCTGTCTGAGACCTTTTTGAGTTTTTTGTGTACACACACTACACAAACCTCATAGGGACTGGACTCTTCCAGTGCGAGAACGTTGGTATTCTTGTTCCTCATAACGTCTTTCTATGCAACATTGAGTGGAGGTTTTGACAGGGAACGTCTCGGGTTGATTGACTACAACCCTGTTCCCTGAAATAGCGAAAACAAGATGCATTCTTTCAATGCCGCACTGTGGACGTGTCCTGGACGTCCATCAGACAAAATTGACCTGAAGAAGCTCTGTGTCGTGTGTTCTTATAGCCTCTAACACTTGCATGCAGCTGTGGGTGATCAAGCCACGTCACCAACAGAAGTTATATAAGCCAATTCTTAGACACACTTGCTTCCAATTCTTTGACACACGTGCTTCACAACCGGTCACACAAAGAATGTTCCCCATTTCTACGCAGCATCTTTTTCCCGCTTTTTCAAGGAAAAGGGTTGCAGTCAACCAACCCGAGACATTATATTTGTCTTCATTCTGTATTGATTTTCTTTTATCTGTTTCTTTAGTAGTGTAAACATGTGTTTACAACAACAACATTACAGCTATACTTAAATGATTAAGTTACAAATATTGTGTGTTAAATGATTGAGTTAAAATCAAATACTCAGTTAAACTTTATCCAGAATTATTCCACTGAGATTACAAATCTCTTTTGCAGGGGATCCTGTCCCCATGTGTGAGGGGGGGACTATTGTACATATCTTTAGTGGTAGGGGAAACCGGCGTACCCGGAGGAAACCTACACAGACAAAGGGAGAACATGCAAACTCCACACAGAAAAGACCTTGCCCTGGATGGGAATCAAACCAAGGACCTTTTTTTTGTGAGTGCTAACCACTCTGCCATTGTGCCGCCCAGTATGAATAGCAAACACACCTCTGTAATCACAACAGTTAAGAGTCAAGAAAAGTCAGTTTTTTTTCAGAGTTCATTTTGCCATCAACAATCTGCTTTATTTATAAAAATAAGTTAAATAGATTTAGGATAATTTTACTTAGTGACAGTTCTATTCCTCTGTTTTACATTTACATTTATTCATTTAGCTGACGCTTTTATCTTGTTTGCATTGAGCTTCTAATCTCCAGTGTAACAGCCACAAGGTGGGTTAAGTGTCTTGCCCAACCTCCTACCTTCCGGTTGAAGGACTACCACACTACCACTGAGCCACTAAAGTTGAGGTCGAAATGATTTGGCTTTATCTGTGAGTATTGCAATCTGAATTATGAGTGCAAAAATAGATGTAAATGTTCATACACAATTCACTCTCACATTCATTCACTAGGGACACTTTAGAGTTGCCAATTAACCTGTACATACATGTGTTTGGAATGTGGGAAGCCGGAGTACCCTAAGATAACCCACGGTAACACGTGGAGGACATGCAGACTCCACACAGAAAGAACGAAGTCAGCCAAGAATATTTGAGTTGGCCGGGTTTTGAACTCACGACCTTCTTGCTGTCGTGTGTGTGTATATATATATAT
Organism: Neodontobutis hainanensis; assembly: GCA_024349245.1. Lineage (NCBI taxonomy): Eukaryota > Metazoa > Chordata > Actinopteri > Gobiiformes > Odontobutidae > Neodontobutis > Neodontobutis hainanensis. The sequence continues at coordinate 45,039 of JALDNG010001234.1, forward strand.
ATAGATAGATAGATAGATAGATAGATAGATAGATACATAGATTGATGATTGTTTGTTTTTATGAAGTCAGGTTCATGTTGTGATTATAGTGATTATATGTAGTTATATAATAGTGTTAATAGTGATTAATAGATTGTAGTGGTAAATGATGTGCTTTTAAATTGGGCTTTACATCATGTCATTCCATTCACCTCATTAACATCTGGGTCAGACAGAGAGGGGGGCTGACATACACACGACACTCACAGCCTTCTCCAACCACCACCAAACTCACCTCTACAATCACACACATTCATGTGTTTGTGAGAATGTAAACCCTCAGAAAACAATACAAGAGACAGATGACTTTGTCTTGTTCATTATTTAATTTCAGGGCATATTCTTGGAGTCCTTTCTCCTGTGATCGGTGCGCCCCCTTGTGACACTCCAAAGTATTGCATTACACTGTTAAAGCATCTTGTTTCCAGACAATGTAAATAAAATAAAAATAGTGGGTGAATTAATATATTTTAGCTATTTTTAACCATATTTATCAAGTATATTAAAACAATGTATTATTACTATAAGCCTTACACATGCACCAGTGCGACAGACACTGGAGGTGAGGTGGGTTACCTGCATACTTACTTACTGCTCCCCTTGGGACATATTTATGACTGAGAATTTCCAAATTTTAGTGTCAGAATGAACCACGTTGGACTTTTGTCACTGTTGCTGCTGATCTGCTGTCTGCCTGGAGCTGAACTTCAGGATACTGAGATGACTGAACGTGGAAAACAGAGTCTTTGAATGTGCCGAACCAGTCTCAGCCCTGTCTGTCAGACATCCACGCTGTGCTCAGAGAGATGAGTGCTGCTCTGGCTGAACAGAGAGTTAAGATCGAGCAGCTGCAGACAGAGAACCAAGGTAAGTGTTTCTTAAATGACACAGTGACAAATGTGCACTTTATATTTGCACAGCACAAAGCACTTTATGGATAGACATTTACATTTATTCATTTAGCAGACACTTTAATCCAAAGCAACTTACATTGTTCTACAGTACTTACCAGTGTCACAGCTGGAACACCACTGGAGGCAAGGTGGGTTAAGTGTCTTGCCCAAGGACATACTATAGTATGAACTGTGGAGAGAGTGGGAATCAAACCTTCCGGTTGAACAACGACCACTCTACCACTGAGCCACTGCGCTCCTTAGACTGTAATAGACCTTTTTATTTACTGCTAAATTGTCATATTCATGCGCCTAATCATGTGACAGAGGCCTGAAGCCTAATGAAGGCACAAAAGTGTGTTAGAGGCCTTTGTTGCTCCTGTCATTGTTCACTTATTTTCTACACCATAGAACTTGCTTTGCTGGGGATTTAATAAATGTTGCAAAAAACTCTGATGTTAATTTCAAGTGGGCAACAGAAGCAGAAACACCTCTGTGATAACTGAACTTTTAAGTGTAATTTTGAATAGCCTACTTTCACAAGCAGCTGAGAGACATAGAAAAGTATAACAACAAAATGTCAGTATAATTAAGTTATTGACTCACACAGACTACTTTAAATGAGTTGCCACTCTTATTATATTTTTTCTTCTTAAAATATTTTTTCTTGTTGAAATATTTTTTCTTGTTTTTGGAAAAATAAATCAAATTTTGATTGCATTCCTTTCATCTTTAGCACAAGCAGCTGAACTGAGCATCATTAAGAAGAGGTCAAATGTCACTGAAAACCAAGTGGAGGCTCTGAAGAAAGACAGAGAAGGTAAGGCTTAAAAACACACCAGCCTTCACACTATTCTTGTTTTTTATTGTGCTTTTGTGTGAATCTAAAGTTACGTGCAGAATTTTAGGAGAAAACACATATTGTTCCTCTTCTCTGTTTCTCAGTGAGACAGGTGGCTTTCTCTGCTTCAGGACATGGACATGTTGGACCAATCAACGCTCAAACTCCTCTGGTCTTCAGACATGTCATCTCAAACATTGGAAATGCCTACAACCCACACACAGGTATTAAACACAGACATATAGTATGACCATGCTGCTCATGCTGTTGATAAATACTTTGTTTAAAATATCCCTCAGGGTTTTTCTTTGCACCAGTGAGAGGAGCCTACCACTTTGAGTTTTACATTGGTGGATATGGAGACTCTAATACTGCTTCAGGAGCTTGGTTGGTGAAGAATGGACGACTTATTTGTAGCTCATATGAACATCAGACATCAGGATTTTCCAAATCTGCCAATGGAGCCACACTGCTCCTCGAGGCTGGAGATGTTGTGTTTTTGAATCTGTGGCAAAATACAAGAATCTTTGATAATGAAAATCACCACTGCACATTCAGTGGCTATCTGCTGTTCACCATGTGAGACAACTTTATTTTAATTTGTCTATTTTTAGCATATACTGTATATTTTAATAAATTGATGTATAAAACATTAAAAAAATGTATCCATCCATCCATCTTCTACCGCTTATCTGGGGTCGGGTCGCGGGGGCAGCAGTCTAAGCAGAGATGCCCAGACTTCCCGCTCCCCAGACACTTCCTCCAGCTCTTCCGGGGGGATACTGAGGCGTTCCCAGGACAGCCGAGAGACATAGTCCCTCCAGCGTGTCCTAGGTCTTCCCCGGGGTCTCCTCCCGGTAGGACATGCCCGAAACACCTCCCTAGGGAGGCGTCCAGAAGGCATCCGAAACAGATGCCCGAGCCACCTCAGCTGGCTCCTCTCGATGTGGAGGAGCAGCGGCTCTACTTTGAGCTCTTCCCAAGTGACCGAGCTTCTCACCTTATCTCTAAGGGAGCGCCCCACCACCCTGCGGAGAAAGCTCATTTCGGTCGCTTGTATCTGGGATCTTATTCTTTCGGTCATGACCCAAAGCTCATGACCATAGGTGAGAGTAGGAACGTAGATCGACTGGTAAATCGAGAGCTTTGCCTTACAGCTCAGCTCCTTCTTCACCACGACAGACCGGTACATCGACCACATCACTGCAGAAGCTGCACCGATCCGTCTGTCAATCTCACGTTCCCTCCTTCCCTCACTCGTGAAAAAGACCCCGAGATACTTGAACTCCTCCACTTGAGGCAGGAGCTCTCCACCAACGTGAAGGGGACAAGCCACCCTTTTCCGACTGAGAACCATGGTCTTAGACTTGGAGGTGCTGATGCTCATCCCAGCCGCTTCACACTTGGCTGCAAACCGCCCCAGTGAACATTGAAGGTCCTGGCTTGATGGAGCCAACAGGACAACATCATCTGCAAAAAGCAGAGATGAAATCCTGTGGTCCCCAAACCAGACTCTCTCCGGCCCCTGGCTGCGCCTAGAAATCCTGTCTATAAAGATAATGAACAGGACCGGTGACAAAGGGCAGCCCTGCCGGAGTCCAACATTCACCGGGAACAGGTCTGACTTAGTGCCGGCAATGCGAACCAAGCTCCTGCTCCGGTCGTACAGGGACCGGATAGCCCTTAGCAAAGGGCCCCGGACCCCATACTCCAGAGCACCTCCCACAGGGCCCCACGAGGGACACAGTCGAATACCTTCTCCAGATCCACAAAGCACATGTGGACTGGTTGGGCAAACTCCCATAAATCCATCAAACAGTGATATTGAGCTTTTGTTTGAGGTCAGAGCAGGGCATGACCTTGAGTTAGGTTAAGAAAATTAGACAGGCTCTATTATTTAAAACGTAAACTAAGATGGTGCTTGTCTGGCTGTTTGTGGATGAGGTTATTTGAAAAGCTTAAAAAAAACTACATTTAGAATTAGTTGTAGCTTCTCTTGTTCCATGATCAGGCTCAGTGAGTCACAGAGTGAATGTTTGTAGAAAGAACATATTTTGTTGAGGTCTTATGAGACAGAGGCAGTGAGGAGTCAGATGTGGAGGAGGGACTGGTTTCAGGTCAGGGGTGTTGGACATGTTTATGAAAAGCTGCTGGTGAATAATGTTGATTTTGGACTGGAAAATTAAAGAAAGCTGGGGTTTCTCTGTGATAAATAAGTGAGAGATATTTTCCAATAGTTTTAGGAGATAGTTTATGGTCGACAAAAACCCTCCTTCTAGAGATAAAGCTCAGCTGTTGTACCAGTTAAATTCAGAATTGAATAACTCTTGGAATCAAGAGATGAAACATCTTTACTTTTGAAAACCTTTCTTCAATCTGACCTGGATGACTGAGAACCTCCACAGACATCTGAATTCTACTAATTGCCAAAATGCTTACCAGTAGGACTCGAGATGTTAAATGTGTGGACAGCAAAAGTCTCAATTACACTCCTAGATGTTGTTTTGGAGCCCACTAGTACTAGTAAGCACTCAGCATTTGAGCCTCTTGTCTACATGTCAGCTGTCCGGACCTACCTATACCAATATAAAAATGTGTCTACTACTGGTGTGTCTGTTTCATGTGTTACTTGTGGTACTCATGTAGGTCAGCCCTACAAGTAGACCTAACAATTAGGAGCATCGTTATTCTAAAAAACTGTGCATTAAATCTACTGGCATCTACTAGTACTAGTTGCTTTTTTGACCTTGCTAGTAAGACTCTTTATCCAATGAGTCTTTTAAGATTTAAGAAATTAAAGGTCTTCTTCATTTTAACCTGAGCAAGTGTCTTATTTACTTCAATCTACATAGTCCTTTTAGATCATTTGAATTAACCTTTCACCTTTCTGGTTTAGGCTTCAGTAACATCCTTGAATACCTTTGTCCTTGCGTGTAAAGAAATAACAAAATATAACAATTACTAATCCACATAACTGCTTACTTTTTTATTAATATAACTTAAAAACTCATCAATTTAAACCTGATAAAAATAAAAAAGAGGGGAACAATTTTTGAAAAGCTATTGTAATAGTAAACAGAAGCACAGTTTAATTTCAGCTTCTGGGTAGATTTAAAGGCAGCTGTCTTAAAAAATTTCTGATAGTTTAAGGCATTCCCCAGACCAATGAGCAGGAATCACACTCTCATAAATAAATCCAAAAAGAAATACAAATGGGTTCTCCTGGTGCACTCTTCTTATGGGAAGAAATTGTGTTTAATTGCGCTCAGAGACCAGGTAATCAGATCCATTTCCAGTTCTTAGGAGTCCAGCAGGCAGTAGAGTCAAAGAGAAATAAGAAAAATTTAGTATGACGAGACAAAACAAAAGAAACATACACCAGAGGAAGGATGAGCAGAAGGGGGCGTCCACCTTGTCCGAAAGCAGGAAGTGAAGGACATATGCAGCAGGGCTTTGCTTGATTACAGCTCAGCTCATCTTTTGACCTGATAGTGGGTTGTAGGCGTTTCCGATGTTTGTGATGACGTGTTTATAGACCAGAGTAGTGAGACTGCTAAATGGTCCGAGGGTTATTTCTCCTGCAGCAATCAAACTTGCTGAGAAAGCCACTTTTGGGACTGAGGAGAAACAAAGAAATGTTCATGAGGTACATTAATAATAGTTTCAAACATAGATCACACGTACAGTTGATGTACTATTTAAAATGTTAAATATCATATTGGTGTGACACAAACGGGGCAAAGCTGCTGTATCCTTTAGATGGTGCTCTGCTTTCTTTAAGGGTTTGACCTGGATGACCGAGAATATCCATTTGCTCTTTCTGTCACTTTCAGGAAAAGCAGATAAACAGACAGTGGAAACACTGAAGCAACAACTACAAGGTGATGAGAGTCACTTATTCATCTTCACATAACAGGCATGTGTTTGGATGGTGGGAGGAAGCTGGAGCCTCAGTAACACAGGGAGAACCTGCAGGAGATCAGCCTCCAACTCATTATCTACTTAGTTTGTTACAAAAAATATAGAATTTCCTGCTGAGTTAAACATTAGTGTTTCTAATTTTACCTTTAGCACAAGCAGCTGAACTGAGCAGCATTAAGAAGAGTTCAGCTGTCACTGAAAACCAAGTGGAGGCTCTGATGAAAGACAGAGAAGGTAAAGATTAGTTAATGACAGGAGGCGGGATATAAAAGTATTTGCCTTAGGTCTATTTGAAACTTTGTTGACTTTGCAAAGTTTTTAATGAGGATAAAGTTGAGCCCAAAACACTACGAAGATTGCCACATTTTCATTGTTCTTGTCACTTTTTGGTTTTTATGTAGCTTAACCCATTTGTAAGGTTTTATTAAAAGAAAACACTTATGGTCCATCCTCTGTTTTAGTCTTAAATAACAAACTCTGTTTCTCTGTTTCTCAGTGAGACAAGTGGCTTTCTCAGCCTCTTTGTTGGCTTCAGGTGAGGGAATTATTGGACCATTCAACGCTCACACTCCTCTGGTCTTCAGACATGTCGTCTCAAACATTGGAAATGCCTACAACTCAAACACAGGTGAATAAATGATGTAACAGAACATTGCTCTGCTGCTCGTGCTGATGTTAACACTGTGTCTGTTCAAAACATCCTTCAGGGTTTTTCACTGCACCAGTTAAAGGAGCCTATCACTTTGAGTTTTACATCGGGGCTCATGGACATGCTTCAGAAGGTTCAGGAGCTGTGTTGGTGAAGAACAGAGAACATATTTTTATGGCATATGAACACCAGACATCAGGATTTGGCACCTCTGCCAATGGAGCCACACTGCTCCTAGAGGCTGGAGATGTTGTGTTTTTGAATCTGTGGCAAAATACAAGAATCTTTGATAATGAGAGTCACCACAGCACGTTCAGTGGCCATCTGCTGTTCACCATGTGATCACAAAGATTGTTTTTATTGGTCCATTTTACCTTCTATAGTTTAATACTCATAAATATAAAATAATTAAATTCACAGTCACCACTGTTTGTATTTAACAGAATTATTCAGTTTTATATTGATAAGTGTGTCCTTTATAAACAGAAGGCAGTATTATGAATGGAAATTGCTGACATGTGTATCTGATTTAGTTATATTCAAAGAAAATAGTTAAAGATTAAACAATCATGCAGACTAATGATGGTTGTGGCATACTGCTGTAGTTTACAATTGTCTAATTCATGTCAATATTTGAATAAACTACTATTTTCTTCCATAGACATTGATCTTCATTAAATGGTGTTTAAATATTTCACAGAGCAATGGATTTTTCTGTAAAAATCTTATTGTATATCTTTATTGAAGAAGCCGACAAACACTTCTGATCACGAAACACTTTTTCAGTTGAAGGTCAAATAAACTAATAATAAAAGTTCAAACTAAAGCCGTCTTTTGTTTTGTCAGAAGTTGCTTTATGAGTTTACTGGCAACATAACCTTGTAGTTCACTGAGTGGTTATCATTTGGCTCTGAGTATGCACTGAACCTCTCACTTCTGTAGTTCTCACAGAGTTTTACTGAAGCCATATCAAAGAGAAGTTAATAAATCCAGTGTGTGTCCCTCTTACGCTCACTATTGCCTCCCCGACTGGTGTGTGTCCTACTGTCCAGAGTCAGTGTTTCCTGCTCTGACCATGTGGAAACATTATAAACTATATTTTAATATATTTATGATACTTAAATAGCTGATTAGCTTTATATGAAGTTGTCCAGTTTTAGACCTTTTTCTTGCTAATTTAAATTTAAAACTCTGTCCAGATGCCTATTTGTAACCTGCTTTGATGTAATATGACCTGGATGAATGAGAGGGGACAGATGTTAGTGTAGTATCTGTCCCGTCTAAGCCACTACAGCCCATCTCCAGTGAGATCAATGACACAATAAGTTTATTTTTTAGAAAGGCCTTTACTCAGAACAAATAAACAACATGATCAGTAACTTTTAAAAAACAGTCAACACAATGAGGCTTTTGTCTGTCTTTTTCCTCAGTTGAAAAACACTCCCTTTTCTTCTTGTAACATCACATTCCTTCCTCACAACATGAATAATAATAATAACATATATAACACTTAAAATATTGCACCGGATTGAAGGGGTCCATTCTGAGACAGGTTCTAAGACCTTTTTAAAGCAGTACTCTCACTTTGGACACATGTATTTGGTTGTAATTGTTGCTATTGACCACAATCTAAAGGCAATACATTTTCTGTATTTTAAATAAAGGAGGAGAAAGCTTCTTGTATGAACACACTGACCACAAGACTTACTTATTGAAAAATGTCCCATCTGTGTCAAACAAATAAAAAATATGTAAATTTTAATGCATACTTTCACCTGTGAACTCACGACACATGTATTTCAAGATGCAACATAACATTTACATTTGACATTTAGTCATTTAGCTGACGTCTTCAGGCTTCAGTTCACCAGTGTTACAGCTGGAACACCACTGGAGCCAAGGTGGCTTAAGTGTCTTGCTCAAGGACACAAGGACAGTGTGAGCTGTGGGGAGAGCGGGAATCGAACCACCAACCTTCTGTTTACGGGAGTACCACTGAGCCACTCGAGTTACTGATGTGCTTCATGTCTGAACAACAAACTAAATAAATGCACTTCAAATAGAACCTGGGAGGAGAGAGAGGACCAGGTAGAGACACCGTCAGACTCACTAATCATATATGTATAGAAACTCACAAGGGACGTGTTACGCTTGTATTTTACTGAAATAAAAAGCGGTGTCCTTCACGTGGTTAAATAGTGTTCGCTCCATCCTTTTGATAAATCAGTCCACAATGACAGTAGACTAAATCTCCACAATTATCCAGGACTGCTCTCATGCGTCTCATCAGCTCATAAACACACTCCAGCAGCAGGTCCGTAGCCAGAGTTTTTAAACTACTGAGGTCTAGATTTTTGTGAGCCGACATCCTCGAGGGGCTAAATACTCACCTGGGTGAGTTCCATCTACAGTAACCACTAGATGGCGTAAAGCGAGAGGAAAGGACAAACAAAATAGGAGATAATAAATGAAAGACTGCTACTGCTGCTTACTTGGCTGGTATTTTTGTTGCTTTGTTTGCTCTGGTCAAAAACTTCTACTCTTTCTACACTAGGTGTACATTTCTGTATGTTGGAGCATTATAGATGATGTAAAAACAGTTAATACTCAATGTTTTGAGTAACACTGTGTTTAGAATTTAAAAGTTTACTGGACACAGTTATTATTTCTTCTATCCATAGCCAAATGAGACGAGAACAATCACAGCAAAAAATACACACTAAAGTAAAAAAATGTATTTAAATGATCACAAGATTGTTGCTTCATTCGAGGTGTAGCTAACAACTGTCGTGGTTCATTCCTGATGTAAACGTCTTGAACTGGATCTGATCACATTGTGAGAATGTTCAGTGATACATCTGACACAGCGAATGACTTTGGAGTTATAAGAAAGCACAAAACTTCTATTGGGTTTTATAAAGCTCCACATCTATTTTTTTACAAGATACAAAAATGCTTGATTTTAATCTCCTCAAAAACAGACTGTATTTCTGACTGACGTGTTCTGTTTTCTTCAACTACACAAGAACATTTTCACCAGAATGCCTCTTTACCTTCTGGGCTTACTCACTTGTCAGATATAAACTCTAAAGTATGTCTTACTTTGGGTTCATGTTGATGAAGGAAAGACTGCAAATGTATCGAGGGCTACATTCTGTCAGACTGGTTCTACAAACATAACTGGAAACTTGAGGAACTTACAAAATCTCTTAACTGAATCATGTTCAAGTAATTCTTCTTTGTGCTTCATGCCATAAAATGCGGCATCTTTCAGACTGAAATGTGATTTAGCAGAAACAATTTGTTGTGTTTTTTAATAACAAATTAATATGTGAAGAACTTACTGCACATTACAAGTGGAGCCTGAAAATACCTCAACAGAACACAACAAAAGTATAGCCTCAGCTAATTTTCAGCTAAACTCCATTTCAGGAACTTCAGCTAATGACGGCATGGCTTCTTTTCAAGTTAGTAATGTGTTTAAAATGTACCAGACTTGTTTGTTTCCCATTTTAAAGTTGATCTTAGACATTACGTTTTGCTAAAGCATTGAAACACAACGACATAGATGGCTGTGGAATAAACATCTGCATTAACACATTAAATAACTGTATGGTCTCTTTGTGAACTGCAGGTTAACTCATTGGGCAATGTGTAAAATAGATGCACTTCCTGTTTGTTGGAGGAAAAGAGTTACCATCCCAGTTGTTGCTCATGAGTTCTTTTGATTTTGGGGGTAATTAGGGGTTCCACAGAAAGCATTGGCAAAGACACTACAGATGAATACCTGACTGGATGAACCACCTGTAACTGTCTACATCAAGACGATTATATCCATTCAGTTCAAATGGTCTTTTTACTTCAGTAACAACAACATTTACTTTCAATCAAACATAAATCACGTCCAGAACCCCCAGTACAACCACAAAATTGAGCCAAACCAGCAGAGTTGGGGAGAAGTTGCCTACAGCAGGGTTTCTGTGACACGAGGAGAACATGAAAACCTATCGCTCACCTCTAAGGCTGCTCCCCCAGGGAACTCTGATTTATTATTATCTGGAAAGTTACTGTTGTGACATATCCACTGGCTTTTCTTATTGGTAAAGTGCATTTACACAAGGATCATTTATGTTTGAGTAATTTAAAAAAAAACAGAATTTATAAGAATAGGATATTTTTTTCTATTTCTTCTATTTATAGCAAATAATTAATAAGAAATTATTAATTAAAAGATTGTTTTTTGTTGTTTTATTTCTCATTTGTTTATTTATTTATTTTTCACTTTTTTTGTTCATATAAATAAAAAAAACTTTATTTGTTCCAATGGGGCAATTCACAAGACAATTACAATTCATGTAAGCAGCAGAACATAAAATAACAATAAAAAAATAAGAAATAAAAACAAGAATAGAACACACATCCACACAAACATAAAATATTGTGCACAAAAATGAACAGTGCAAAGTGCATTTAAATAAGGTATGTTTTTAAAGTGTATTCTGAATAAATAGGTATTAAACACAAAAACATATAAATAAAAGAAAGAATAATCATCATGATATGGTCCTAAGGTTCAGGTTTACTGACATTCAGCTCCAGCTGTGAGCTGTCGCACCATTCCACAAACTCTGCAGAAGTGTACAAATGAACACAAGATTGTTGCGTCATCCGAGCTGTAGCTGACAGCTGTCATGGTTCATTCCTGATGTAAGCGTCTTGAACTGGATCTGTTCACATTGTGAGAACAGTAAGTGTGACGTTCAGTGATAAATCTGATGCAGCCAATGACAAAGACATGTTAGTCTAACACTTTTCAGTTTTCTGTTCTTTTCTGGGAGGTTAGTAAAGTATCTGTATTCTTTTTCTTTATTCTTTCACAGACAACCAACAAGCCAGTATTAATACTGGACAAAGTAACTCACAAAAATACATTATTTTTTTACATTTTAAATATATTTTTATTGAGTTTAAGACATGTCTCATTTACTGATGAAGATCAAATTGTTGAAGCAACACAAACTGGAGGATGCTGTCAGACCTGTTTCTCAAAAGGGAAAGTTGCTGGTTAAGGAAATAATTCTTCAATAATTTCTGCCAAAAAATGTCACAGAACTAGACTTGTTAGTGTGATTTATCTTGTCCATGTTTCTATTAGTGACTTTCTGCTGGACATTATTGGTGCCTGCAGACAAATACATAAAGCTTTGGTCCATAACTGACCCTGTGACCTGGTACTTGGTGAAAGTGTGGAGTTTTTTACTGAATATGTGGACAACACATGCAGACACTTTAAATGTTCGTAGTTCTATGGGATGTCATTAAGGCATAGCTTAACCACACTGTGTGCTTTCATTAAAAACACATTCATGTTTATAACTAATCAAACATGATTGCTCTGGGTAGTTATGAGAAAGCACTAAACTTCTATTGGGTTTTAAAAAGCTCCACATCTATTTATTTCAAAGATACAAAAATGCTTGATTTGACTCTCTTCAAAAACAGACTGTATTTCTGACTGATGTGTTCTGTTTTCTTCAACTACATAAGAACATTTTCACCAGAATGCCTCTTTACCTTCTGGGCTTACTCACTTGTCAGATGTAAACTCTAAAGTATGTCTTACTTTGGGTTCATGTTGATGAAAGAAACCCTGCAGAAGTATTGATGGTAACATTCTGTCAGACTGGTTCTACAAACATAACTGGAAACTTGAGGAAGTTACAAACAAAAAATACTCTTAACTAACTCATGTTCAAGTAATTCTTCTTTGTGCTTCATGCCAAAAAATGCGACATCTTTCAGAAAAAAATGTGATTTGGCAGAAACATGTTTAAGTTATATGTTTTCTTTCACACTTGTTCCTATCTTGGTTTATAACCACAAAGTAAAGTCAAGTCAAAACTAGGATAAAATATCAGAATAACAACTCAAGATGTAAAATAATGTAACAGCTTTGATCAATAGTTTGACAGATAAGACAATGAAGTTGACTTCTTAAGCAAATGTAACAAATATAGATCTCAATTAATTGAATACAGTACATTTTTATCACCAAACATTTATTATTATTATGGTTTTAAATCATTCCATAAAAGGCTTTTCTCATTAAAACACAGCTCTCTCGTACTAATTCTAACATTGTTGTTAAAAGAGGGTCCAAGCCCCCTGGAAATGAGTTTGTTCTAACGCCGGTGTCTTTAACGTCAGGACTAAAGGCCTGCTCTAAACTCACACTGTAATAATAATATGTACAGTTAAAACATTACTCTACCGTGAACTGATTTTTAGAAAACTTTCTTTTAGCTTTCACTCAGAGGAAAACACAATAGTCCATTTGGAGACACTATAGGTCTAGGCTCTAAAAATCACTCTCACGTACCTTCTCTGGACCTGTTCCACATTGGTGGAATGATCTACCTGCATCTTTAAAACACACCTGAAAACACATCTCTTCCATCAACACCTGACTGACAAACACGGAATTCTACTTCCTTTCTCTCTATTACTTTTCTTAAACAAATATATGTATTTTCCTCACTTGTAAGTCGCTTTGGATGAAAGAGTCTGCTAAATGACTAAATGTATATGTATATGTAAGTCCTTGTTAAACCAGTATTCTCACTTTTAGATACCTGCTATTGGTTGTGGGTGTTGGTTCTGGCCACAATCCAAAGTTATTAGATACATTGGCTTATATAAACGGGCTACAACACAGAAAATATTCACTTCAGATCAACGATGCCAAACACTATTGTCTTTGTGCTTCTGCTGCTGACCAGCTCCGTCTCCTGGATCTCCACAAATGAGATCCATCAAGATGGATCTCATGAGGATCCTGGCCAGCCGTCAAACCAAGGTAAGCAATAGGACTTCTCTAAAAATTATACACAATTATAACAAATCATTTTTACACAAGATTCATTTTTACTATTTTATTTAATTTTAATAAAAAATGTGTTTTACAAGTAAAATATATAAAATATAAAAAATATATTTTTATTGCAAACTAATAATTTCAATTCAAGAGAATATTAGCTCACATGACATCTATTCATCGTCTTTCACAATAAAAAGGATATATCCAACTAATCACTACAGTTTTTTATTGTTTTAATGATAGTTTATTTGTTAGGTTGTAATGATTAAACATTTTGCAAAAGTTTATGCAAAAGTCAACACTTCACATATTATCATCACTTTTCAACAAAAATGCAAAACCTAAACAATCTCATTTTCCTGCTGCAAACACTGCTCAAACTAAGAGTGCCAAGCTACAGCTCACAGGAGGATTTGTATGAAAGAGACATTTCCTCATCAAGTTTTTATTGTTAAACAAATCTATAAATAATGCTAATAAACAATCTAAACTAAAACCAATAATCGGCCATTTTACAATAATGTTTTTATATATATTTTTTTTATAAATTATTAACAAAAGAAAATGTTTATTTGACCAACTCAAGAGCTCCAATGCCATTATCAAAGTCTATAGAAAAAGTGCAAGTCTCTCTTTGGAGTCCTCCAAAGAAAGAAAACCAATGAAAGGAAAAGAAGAAGGCATAGCTTTGCACAAACACAGATGCTCTCTTCTTTTACTTTCACTAAAGAAAATGTAGTAGCATCAGTGTTTTGAAAAAGATACAGCAGATGATCTATGTATGAATCTAATAATAATGTACTTTATAAACACATCTTTGTTTCTCCCTTCCTCAGTCCACAAAGTGGCTTTCTCAGCCAGTTTATCAGATTCAGGAGACATAACCCTTGGACCATTTGACAGTCAAACTACTCTGGTCTATAAACACGTCATCTCAAACTTTGGAAATGCCTACAACCCACAAACAGGTAAAAAGATGAACTGACATGTGTAACCAATCATTGCACTGCTGCTCGTGTTAATACTACCTCTGTCTAAAATATCCTCCAGGTTATTTCACTGCACTGGTGAAAGGAGCCTACCACTTTGAGTTCTACATTGCTGTCTTTGCGCCAGACAGAACAGCTGCTGTGTTGGTGAAGAATGGAGTGAATGTTGTTGCTGCTTTTGAGCAACAGGAATCAGGTTTTAGCAGCGCTTCCAATGCAGCAACTCTGATCCTAGAGGCTGGAGATGCTGTGTGTGTTCAGCTGTGGCCCACTGATAAAATCTTTGATAATGTGAACCATCACAGCTCCTTCAGTGGTCACCTGCTGTTCACCATTTGAGACAAATGCATCAGCACTCCTTTATTAATCTGTTCTTCATTAATCTTTATTTCTTTAATCATTAAATGTGTGTGATTTTGTTTGCTTTAATCAAAGTAGCTCAACATTATCCTTCTTGGTTACTATGGGTTATTAGTGGATTTCAATAAAGTCATAACTTTTAAGCATCACTTGTAGCACTGTGTTGGTTCAATTACAAACACATGTTCTATGAGAGTATCATAGACACATAAATGAATGACTTTGATGTGGCGGCCATTTTGCACCTACGAACTTTCCGACCACCACTAGATATTCTCACACATTTATACATCAATGCCTCAGACACTGGAGGCAAGGTGGGTTAAGAGTCTTGCCCAAGGACACAACGGCAGTATGAATTGTAGAGGAATCGAACGGCCAATCTTCCAGTTATAGGACAAACACAGTCCAGAGTAGAAAATTTAAAACTACAGAACAATAAACACGTGTGTATAATGCCCCAGGTTTAATACTGAATTGATATTTATTTCGTTTTATCTTATTAAAGGCAGTAGCCTCCGAGACTGGTTGAAACAAATAGAGCTCTATGCTAAATGAAAGCTAAAGAGGACCCCCTAGAAAACGAGATGATTCATCTCAAGGGATTTATCCTCACAAAAATGGGAATAAATAAATAAATAAATAAATAAAGACAAAGAGAAATATTGCTCAATATCACATAGCCTATTTGCAAATATATTCTTCGACTCTAGATGAGGATTTTTTATTTATGGTCTATGCTCGTCTGGCGATGCGTGAACCTTGTTCAGACAGTAATAACGTTGTTGAATTGCTGAAGATGGTAGCTGTGGATTCTCTAAGAGCACAAACACACAGCCCCACTCAGATAGAGCGAGCAGAAATAGTTTATTAGACCAATTAGTCATGGTTTAAAATTTTATTGTTAAATTTAAAATTTTTCATTCATATAGTTTTATTGTGAAAGCCCTTCTGAGGACAGGTCTTGCAAAATATCCTCGACTATAAACACTGTGATTGGACCACTCCGAGAGGAAGGTCAATGCCTACATTCCCCTTCAAATAAACTATAAATAAATAAATAAAGTAACAACTTTGACCTTTTACGCTCACCAAAAAAATTCCAGTTATTCCTTTTGTTATACAGTAAGTACGACAACGGCACAGTATCCACAAAGTTCAGTCACAGATGGAGAACACGCCTGTCTTTCTGCTGTTGCTGCTGATCAGCTGCATGTCGTTGCCCTAAGAGGCCTCGAACAAAAGTTCTCTGTCCATTGAACATTGAGACTGTGCTCACAGACATGAGGACCCTAGGCTGAACACAGAGTTAGGATCGAGCAGCTGCAGAAGGAGAACCACGGCAAGCATTAACACTTAAACTACAAACCGTATCCTTAACTTGGATTTACTTTGTCCCAGGGAACATATGTGAAAAATTAATAAGATTATTATCACCAGTTTTTGTCAAAATACAAAAACAGATCAAATATTTATAGTTTAAGCAATTATATTTATCGTATCTCTCTTGTCTGCATGTAAGATTGTTCATTTTTTTCAATCCTAAAATGATTTGGTTCATAAGTTAATATTGTCTAAAGTTTTTTCACCTCATTTGTGCCTTACTGCCTCGCCCCAGTTTACTGATCTGATCATTCATTTGACATTTTAAAGTTGTAGTATTTCGATATTTGGTGACATCTGGTGGTGACATTGAAGATTGCAATTCCACATTTATTTTTTTATTTATTTGGAACCCTATTAGCTTCCACGAGTGGTCACTAATCATCCTGGGGTCCATTTTACAATATCAAAACATATTATATACAATCACATTACACTTTTTATAATATTTTATCAAAAGAATAAATACACTTCAATTTGAGTCATTACACTTAGTTTTCATTACAGATCATACATTTTACCATCATTTTAAAATAAGATCTGTTGATTATTTGTCTTATACACTTTGACAGTTGATTCCAAGCTACTGAGGATCTAAATAGTACAGTTCTCCTCATACAATTTGACTGTGCAAAAGGAACAACTAAATAACCAGAGCTGACCTGCCGAGTAATATGTTGGTGGCAATACCCACTGTACACCAATTTATCCACAAAAAATCTGGGGTTGTTTTTATAGATGGCATTATGCATGTAGCACAGAAGACTTATCTTTAATTTATCCTGTACCTTCAACCAGACTAATATAGTGTGCATCTCAATCACACCGGTCCTGTATGAACAGCCAAGAGCAGCTCTGTTCCGAGCAAGTTGAAGTTTTTTCAAGTGCTCCTGTGTAGCACTGGACCAAATAACTGAGCAGTACTCCAGGTGTGACAAGACCAAAGACTGGACTACTGTTCTCATGACTGAGGGTGGACAAAACGGAACACACTTCCCAGCTAACGCCCTGCCCATCCTAGAAACAATATGATTTAGAGTGAAAGTTTAGAGTGAAAGTGAGTAGACCAGGCTTTTGTACAGAGATGATGAGGAGGTGTGTCTTGGATTATAATCACAAAGTAAAGTCAAGTCAAAACTAGGATAGAATATCAGAAGAACAACTCAAGATGTAAAATAATGTAACAACTATTATCATTAATTTGACAGATAAGACAATTAAGATAACTTATTAAGATAACTTAACACATATGGCTCTCACTTATTTGAATACAGTACATTTTATCACCAAACATTTATTATTATTAGGGCTCTGCACAGTTTAAAATCTCTTTTTTAAAACCATCACACAGGCCTCCCACAAAGATTTAAAACTTAAATTCTCAACCCAGCTTGTGATGCCATATTGTAAGCAAGACTCTATTGTGATATTTTTACACATTCAAATAAACTCTGAGTTGACCCAGGTATTTTCAATCCCCAAAATCACTTTCTAAATCCTGGTTTTCACTGACGTCACGAAAATGTTTCAGAGCCAGTATCTGAGGCAAAGTCACTCAGTCATAATAGATTATACTGGAATATTTTAAATTTAATTTATATTACATTTAAGACAGGTGTTTCACTGAATGAAGATAAAATTGTTGAAGCAACACTAACTGGAGGATGCTGTTAGTCCTGTTTCTCAAAAGTGAAAGTTGCTGGATGAGGAAATCATTCTTCAATAATTTCTGCCAAAAAATGTCACAGAACTAGACTTGTTAGTGTGATTTATCTTGTCCATGTTTCTATTTGTGACTTTCTGTTGGACATTATTGGTGCCTGCAGACAAATACATAAAGCTTTGCTCCACAACTGACCCTGTGACCTGGTACTTGAGTTTTTTTCTGAATATGTGGACAACACATGCAGACACTTTAAATGTTCGTAGTTCTATGGGATGTCATTATGCCATAGCTTAACCACACTGTGTGCTTTCATTAAAAACACAGTCATGTTTATAACTAATCAAGCCGGTTGATAAAGATTGCTCTGTGTAGTTCTATTGGGTTTTATAAAGCTCCACATCTATTTTTCCAAGATACAAAAATGCTTGATTTGACTCTCCTCAAAAACATACTGTATTTCTGACTGATGTGTTCTGTTTTCTTAAACTACATAAGAACATTTTCACCAGAATGCCTCTTTAGCTTCTGGGCTTACTCACTTGTCAGATGTAAACTCTGTATAAAGAATGTCTTTGGGTTCATGTTGGATGAAAGAAACACTGCAGAAGTATTGATGGTAACATTCTGTCAGACTGGTTCTACAAACATAACTGGAGGCTTAACGAAAAAAAAACAACCTCTTAACTGGATCATGTTCAGGTAATTATTATTTGCACATGACATTAAAATGAACCATCTTTAAGAAGGTAATGTGATTTAGCAGAAACATTTTGTTTGATTTTCTGTGACACTTGTTCCTTTCTTAGATTCTTAGAAAAACCTCACGTCACTCACAACTGTCCAATGTGATCAAACACAAGTGGAATAAACACACCAACAGATGCTGATGCCTACAATAACACTCATAAATATAACCACAAAGTACAAGCAAGACAAAACTAGGATAAAATATCAGAAGAACAACTCAAGATGTAAAATAATGTAACAACTTTAATCAACAGTCCCTTCAACAGATATTTTATTTTTTAATTCAGTACATTTTTATCATCAAACATTTATTATTTTATGGTTTCACACACTTAAACCCATCACACAGGCCTCCCACAAATAAACACAGTTTTATTGGATTTACTTTTCATTCAAAGAAAGAAAAGAAAGAAACCATTTACCAATTTCCTTTTAAAAGATAAACATAAAGTATTTATGAATGTTAATTATTACTGAATGTGTCACCTTTATTAATGGCTTTGTAGTAAAGATCAACCATGAGTTACAACACACACTGATGAAGATAAAGGAACAATTTCTTTCAGGAAAAATATCAAGCCCAGAGACTGGCAAACCTGTTTCTTCAGATTCAGGTTTGAAGAAACAGAATTTGTCTTCATCGCTTGATCTTGATCTTTAATCATCTTCATTTGGGTTTGCCTTCAATCATTCTCTGATTTATTTTTTAAGGAATGGTCTATGGGTGACGAACCCAATGTCTTTCTCCCCTCCATCCAGAAGGGTCCTAAAACATAGAGCAAATGTCAACTACAGTCAACCTTAAAGAGATATAAAGACCCTTCAGGTGCAGTGAGGACAAGCAATGCTCCTGGCCCGGGGGCCAATTGCGTATGTATTATGTGAGCTGGAGCTAAATGAACCAATCACAGTGGACTATATGGCTCCCGGGGGCGGGCCATCAGCTTGACGCAAGCAGAGAAACATTTCACAACTATGGAGGCGCCTGTGTTACCGTCACAGAATTACTACTTCTTTTTGTGTTTGAAATTAGCATGTTTGACTCGAGCTGGACAAAGTCAATGTAATTGGTGTCGGATTTTGCGTCATGTGGATTGTTTGAAAGCTGAAGGTGATATGATTGTCCCTGTCCATGCGTATGGTTTGATATCATGACGAATCTGCAAATTAATGACCAACACAATGTTCTTTTGACGATGTCACCGAGGAGAG
>JALDNG010001235.1:0-139043 GCA_024349245.1 Neodontobutis hainanensis
AAACATCTTTCAACAGAACGCTCGGGCATGTGTTCGATGCGGAGTGCTCTTTAGTCGATTGTTTTTAAAAAGTATAAAGTATTTAATATGGCAATGGGAATTGTATTTTTTAAATTTATTTTAGAGAACAGTTAGATCATTTATTTTTCAAAATATCAATGGAATGTGCCAAATTTAATTAAAAATGGAAAAAATCTGTTGATAATATACTATAAGAAATATAAATAATAGACAGGATATTTAAATTTCTTGCATTTTATTTATTTCTGTTATAATTCATACATGAAAACGTTTTCGTTAACCTTGTTAAATACCATGTATGTTAAAGAAATAATTTCTAAGTTTAATTATTATAATGTTTAAAAATATTTCTTTTGATACATATATCAAAGGAATCTTCTATTTTTATATATTTAATGAATTTTTCGAAATGCGAAAATAAAATATTCAAATTTAAGTGATTCTCTGAAATACATTAAATTTCAAATTATATCAGATAACTATATAAATCGATATTTCGACCTAAATTTATATCAATGTTCATCGGAAATATAAATTAACATTTTATGCCAACTATTAAAATTAATTAACAGATAAAATTTTTATTATTTTCTTCAAAACTGATATATTAAAAATATTTTAAATAAAATTAAAAACGAAAATTTTAGAATAATTATAATAAAAAATGGCATGTCTCAGCTATAAATGTATGAAATTCTCTTGTAAATTCTACCAGACAGGACCAATATAGTTCTTCATATTAAGGATATTCGGGAATTATAATTTATAGAAATAAGTGTTTTTTAAATTAAAAAATATTATTGTTGACATTAATGCATATCTGTCATTATTAATCTTTGTTTTATTTGTCTTATTTAATATTTGTATGAACAATCATTAAAAACTCTTTAAATTTTACAAGATAATAAAATACAATATGTTTTGATAACAGTGATTTTTGAAGATAAGTTATTTTATAATGATGAATAAAGAGAATACGCCTTTTTCGAGATTAAATTAATCAATTCTTTTTTTTATAAAAATAAGAAATTTTTTTGATCGTTATAAAATTTACAAATTATAAGAACATTTTTTTTTATCTAATCACTTATTTTATTCTGAATAATTGATAATAACTGTTGTTTTGATGATTTAAAAATTTCTATTTTATTAAAATTTGGAACAGCTTTCACATTTGACTATACTTTAGCCAAATGAATAAACATATTATAAGAAAAGAGCTATTTATGACAAATGAAAGATATAGATATCAATCTTTATAAAAATAGAATTAATTTTTCACGTGAAATACTATTTTACATAAAATATATGAAGCATAAAATGAATAATTCAAACATTCGTGATATTTTGTCATGATTAATTCTAATTAATAATAAAATCGCCATTAAATCACAAAAATAATTGTGAAGGAAATTATAAGATTAAAATATCGTTAATTGTCGAAAATACTCTTGTTCGTTGGGTGAATGGTCAGAAAGTACCTCAACGTTTTAATGTAACATCGCCGACGCTTGTTCTATCAATCATCTGCGACGTATATGTTGAAATAATGAGTAGATAATTTTCCTAGCTTTTCTCAAATGTCTAGGGAAATTTTTCAATCTTTCTAACTTCGACTTCAAAAAGTTTGTTACCATTATTAACCGCTTTATGGACCATCATAAATTAGTCCCATCATTTTTCTGTATTGTTCGAAGCAAATTAAAACAATTTTGATTTTAAAGAGATCATTCAAAAAGTATTGTTTCCTCTAAGTATCTAGAATGGATGTTAAGATACTATGAGTCGCATTTATGGTGTTTTTGGAAATTCTGAAAAATAGAATCAAAGTCGATTTCGTCAGGAGTATTCTTTGAGAAGTGAAATTTAAACGCTATGGTCTGAAAACTAGCTTAACTGGGGAGATCTTTCTTCGTATTCTCAAGAAAGTAAAACCCAAGGCGAATTCTATGTTAAATTATCTTATGCAATGACATGCACTCAAATACAAATTTTAAAGTCCGATTTAGATGTTCGACTAATTTTTGAGATTGTGTTTGGTAGATCGTAGTAAATTTGAGCCGAAAACCAAAATCTCTCCTTCATGATAACCGTCATTCTATGTAAGTTTGGTGGCGCGATCTGAAGAAACGAAAGATGGGAATTCATAAATGGAAATCTAGAGAGAATAAATTGGTTCGCATAGAAATAGACAGTGATATCTCACTGTGAAACACTTTAGGCCATCTCGAAAATCGATCTACAATGGTAAGTATATGTTGGTTCGCTGTTTGACGAAGGTAGACTTCCAAACATATATACGTGTATACAATAAAACTATTTTGCCTGAAAAGTGAAACGTTGTAGTTTGAGGTTTATATTATTTAAAAACTCTACTTCCGTGAAATTTATGCATGCGTGTACCCAAAAGTAAACATTTATTCTCATTAAATGGCCAGAGAAGTTGTTTAAGATGGTTTTGACAAACAATCTCGTTGATAGGTGTGAGAGAGAGTCAAAGATATCGACGAACTGTTTACTTTATGTTTGAGGTACGATCGGTCGAAGCGTATCAAGATAAAAGTGACAAATTATTCTGATCTTAATTCCTGAATCAGAATCTTTTTTTTTATTTTATTGCTTGTAAAAGATAAAATTTTTCATTACTTGAGATCAGACAGTTGCTGTTGTGCAACGTCGAACTTGTCAATTTCAAAGTAAGGGCATCCTCAGTCTCAGCAATTGAGTCGTACAGAACATCCGATATGCCATTTTGTTGAAAAACGATGTGCTCAATATCAGACATGAATTTCGATATTTTTGAAAGGTATCTTTGTCGGCAAACACACTAAGGTGTAATGAGGTTTTGAAAATGTAAATGTAAATTACTTATGGTTTAAGTGCAGCTATATTTTTGGTTTCTAAGAAAGGTTCAAAATTCCGGATTTCTCTCTACCCTAAAAGAATTTCTTCATCAAAACCCCTGTATTTTAATGTGCTTTAAAACTTTTCAAATTTAAAAATCCTCAAGGTCGCCAGATCCTTCGTGGAATAGCTGAACTACACCATTAATGAAAACATTTAAAGCATCTTTGGCTTGAGATAGCAGGTAATGTCATTGAAGTTATGCGATATTGACGTATCTCCCATTAACTGTTTGAATGTACTCAAATACTTTGATTGCTTTGCTGTTTCATTCTAACAAAAACTTGTTTTTGTTTTTGAGTTTTTGAATGTTTGCATGATCTACAAGGTGTTTTTTATGAATCGGTGATAAAAATTGACCATGAACGTTAAAAATGTAGAAGTTTGAAGAATTAAGACAGAGTAGATTTCTTTATATTTTTGACTTAAAGTGGAATTGAAGAAACACTAAACCGTAATATTTGATATCTCAAGAAATCTACACTATCATTTATAGAATGCACTTTTTTAAGTTGAAAAGAACGTAGAATTCTTTCAATTTGACATAGACTTACTAAGATGCTTTTCATGTTACTCATCCTGGAAAGCTGATAAGATAAAAATCTCGTCAAGATAGATCAATATGGAATATTTGTCACTGTACATTCTATCCATAAGACGTTGAAAATTTTAGGGGTGCATTTTTCAGACTGAAAGGCATCCTGCAAAATTCTAATTTTCTGAATTATGTTGTTCTCACTGACTTCAGAGTGTTCTCTTCTCTGACTGGAATCTAGTAGGGGCCTTTGACGAGATATACTTTTGAAAACTCGTTAAACCCTCAATGCTATTAAAAAGTTATGCAGATGGGGTATAAAGATTCGATCAAGTATCGTCAGGGTGTTCAATCGGCGATAATCCTCACACTGTATGCTGCTTTTAGAGTTTTTAGACCCATATTCATGGGTGACATACGTACTTTTCAATCTATGTATAATGACTAAATCATCAATTACCTTTTGAATTTTGCTCGATCCATGCTCAATTTGCATAGATTAAAATGACATAGATTGCAATAAACCGTTTGGAATGATTTAATTATATGATGTTAAACCCTATAATTCAGAATATTTTCCTTAAACGTTGTTGACGTTATGCACGGGTATTCGGGTCGAAAAGATATGAATTTTTTCCCGATCTCTGCTTGATTTAACCAGGAATAGGCAAAACATCTAGTTTGACCTCTTTCTATCATTTAAATGGTTTTTTCGTCGACTATCTTACTGTTAAGGATGTTTACAAAGAGATATTTTGCTCTTAAAAATCTGTTCATAGAATTTGAAGAGAGACATGCGCATTACCACATATTCAGGACAATTAGCGATAACTAAATTTCAACTTTTTTGTAAAGTATTCACGTGTGTAATCATGGATTCGTTAGCGATGCGGATTGAAACAGTGTATGAGAAGTTTTACCCATTGTAAGGGGCGAAGAGGATGAAGCTAATCTCGATGCAAGTATCGAAAAGAAAATTTTTTCTAGTATTTCTTTTTCAAATAAATAATTTCGATTTTCCCGTCAATGTGAACCAACATTTTCGTGATATCGTGCATGTTAAATTTTATTGAACGGACAAATAAGAGATCGAAATTTTTTAGCCTCCGCTTCGAATTTTTGACAATAAAAGCACAATTCTCTTGGGGAGCGGTGAAAGTATTTCTTATGTCATCCGATAAACCGTTGCCCAAGGTTTCGATCTTAGTTTAAAAAGACTTCTATCTTCGATAAAGTTCTTCAAAATGGCTTCGGCCTTTTCCCAATCGCCTTAAGATCTGTACAATCTTTGCCAGTTAGTTGGGGTCGTATTTTTTTAGGTAGCTTATACAAGAACATCTCATGAAATAGGGGACATATCGGGTGAATTCGAACCATGAGCTATCCTTTCAGAAAGAAACGTAGAAGGATTCCTGTCTTCTAAGGATGCATATTGAAGATTTTTTCGGCAGCTATCAGTCGCAACTTGAGAAAATGTCAAGAAGATGTAATTTAACTTTATCATACTTATTGAGTATAAATGGGCTTCCGATGATTTCGAGAACCAAATAGACTGTACTCTCGTCAAGAGAAGTGGGTTTGAAGTAGTAGTCGGTGAAAGCATAACAATATTTTCAAAGTGATAAGTAGTATTCTTTTTTTGGACCAACCAGAACTCAGGTTAAGATGGCTAGAAACCAGGTAACTTGAATGAGAAAGCACTGCTCGTTGTCTCAACAATCAGAGTCTTCATTTAATCAAATTATCTGATTTATGTATTTTTATTTTTCGTTACTCTTCCTGGGCGTTCAGCACATGATCTCCACACAACGGTAAAATTATTTTTTTAAATCTTGAAGTTGAAATAAGGAAATAATGTTTGATTTTATACTCCGAAATATGGATTTATTCAACTATATGTATCTAAAATTCAAATGAATATCTCAACTCAAATAAAAATCTCAAGGATTGAACAATGGAAACTAAAATATGAAGAAAATTACTTTTAAAAGTTAAGGTAGATATGTTTCGAAAAAAAGAATAAGAAACAAGCAAAAACTGTTTGTCTTAATAAATATCAATAAATTGATGGTTTGCTCTGACGAATTTTTACATATTTGTATCCAGATAAATAAATTCAGAATATAAAAAACACAATAAATTTGATAAATTAATTATATAGTAAAAAAATTACATAGGGATAATTTTTTAACTTCGTTTTCAAACTTAAAAATTGATAATTTAATATGAAAATCTTTGAGAATATTATATTAAGAAGACTGTTATTTTGTGACCAAGATTATCCAAAAATTATTCACATAAATTTCCAATTTCTTCAAAAAAATATACTTGGAAATTTTTCTATAAGTTGAAAACAAACCCGAAAAATAAATTTAATTAAATTAATTTTTTTGAAATTTTCAAAAGAATACAATGACGATGTTTCAACTCCCAACAATTTTGAACCCCAGTCGTTTCTGTCTGATAAAATAAGATTCTTTGAATCGTAACCAGGAAACAGTTATAGTTCTTGTGTTCAATTTAGTATTTGACAATTAAATGCATTGTCTTACCCGAAATTGCTTTTGTATCCTGCGATTCACACCAAACTGAATTCAATAGATTTAAAGCATATCTATTTTACATAATTAGCAATAACTTTTCTTTCCATGTAATTTCAAACAATTATTCACGATTGCAATACACTCGACAGTATATTTTAAAAGTAATTCACATCATAAATATTTCATTTAAAATACAATAGATGATCATATGAACTTTAAAAACAGATAGATATTTAACAGCTCATGTTTTATGCTTATATTCCTCAAAAGGTTATAAGTGTGGCAGCCTCTGAGAATCATAAATTTATTGAACATTAGAGTTTTTCGAAGTTCGATTTTTGAGTTAAAGACATTTACTTTGTATTTTTTTTGTCTATGAGATTTTTAAATACATACATCGTAACAAAGATATGAGAATACCATCGAATAAGCTACATTAAAAATTTAAAATGAGTAGATTTTTTTAAATTTATTCAAAAATAATTTTATTATCCACGTTATGCATAGTGACAAGAATTACACCATCATCTATATTCGTCATCAAGTATTTCTTTGAGTAGCTCAAAATACAGATAGGCAGCAATCTTAATCCATTCTTGCTTACAAGCTTGACTTTTAAGTTATAACACATCTAATTTCATTCTTTCGATAAGTTGGGCTATACTCTATGACTAGCCAAGAAGTCGAGGAAAATTCATATTCAATTTAATATGTGTTCAACAACATAAAATAGTAATTAGGCGTATACGATTTACAAAAATTGGATTTTTAACTATGCTCGATGTCTATTAGATTCAAAAATATTTCTCATTTAACCTGAAAATTGAAATGTTTGGTAATTTTGTGGCTGTGAATAAATTCTATAAATATCTTTTATATAAAAAGCCTAAATTTTTCGATCATAGAGACTCAATGATAAATATATCATATCCTCACGATATAAGTTTCGAATATATTAGTATCGGCACTATACTAGACGTCTTGTTATGAAAATTAATTTATACGTTTTTTATATTATTTGTAACCATAAAATATAACACATTTCAGAGTTGATAATTTTCCGTCAACTTACCACTGTTCCGTTGATTATACATGCGAATGAAACGGCGACGAATTTGTGAATTTTTTTATTTGCTTTTATTGCGTTAATATCTGTTTAATAATTCAATTTACTTCATTTCCACTTTGAAAATTTTCCATGTACGCATGTCATCAATAATGACAAAAAGTTTATCGATTTGACCAAAATTATATTTTTCATGAACTAATCAATAAATTCGCCCTTTTAATCTAAAAACCGGAAACGATTTATTTTTTTATAATCATAGGTAGAAATAATTAAACGATAGACTACACGATTTTTGCGCAGGTCATAAGGTTTTTTATTAAAATTTTGCAGAATAAGTAAAAACAAAATTGAAGGCAAAATTGTTGATGTATGAAATGATAAACACAAATGAAAATGATTATCTTTACAACAAATTAATTTTTTAAAATGTTAAAAATAAAAAGTTTTATCAGTACCTATAGAATAATCCTTTTAAAGCTAAAAAATATTTTCTTCCAAACAATAATTCGTAGCAATTCACAATTTTTATCAAATTAAGGCATAAACATCAGACGCTTTTTCTTCAATATTTTTGATGAAATTAATTCACAGATTGTTACAAAAATTTTGGTTTGATGAGATTTAAAAAATTTGCTGCAAATATTATTTGTTGGAAACAACTTATGAATAGTCTTTCAAATTTATTGCAGGCTTTTACACAGCGAGAAGTTTTTAAAAAACATTCACAGACAAATATTTCATCTTTTTATTTTTATAATTTTGAAAATAATAAATTAACAAATGTCAAAGATTTAATTCTACATTGAAAATTAAACGACAAATGATTATTGACAAAATTATCCTGCATACCGCATTTTCATCCATTCGATTTTCTTGCATTTTAAAAAGTTAAGTTATTTATAAAATTCTCAGCATTGCCTCAGAAAATGTTTTTATTGTTTGCAAAGATCAAAATTTGACAAGGGTCTATGTTTCTCAATAATACATATATTAAATACAATTACACGAGAGATAAATATTTACCACTTCAAAAGCCTAAAAAAACAATAATAAGTTAACCTATTTTTTAGATAAGATTATTTATTAAATTTATAATGGCACAAAAAACGAATGGGTATTACCCAGCAATTAATTTGTTTATCTTTCATGTAAACTACAAATTTTATTTTAGGGTTACTATTTTACTAAATTGGACTCTAGAAAATATAAAATACAAATAAAAAAATTTTAACTTTTACAGCTCTCAATATCGATTGAATTAAAAGTAGATATTTTTTGTGATAGGCCAGGATGAGTCAAACCTACACTGACATGCGTCTTAGATAGTTATATTTTTTTTATTGTTCAAAGCTAACCATTGCAGTTAACTCTCAGCTACGATAAGCATCCTCGGGACTTATTTAGTTTGAGGCTTTCACCCACTAAAACTCTCGCAACCTCCCCTGCTCTTTACTGATGGATTAGCTCAAAAACAAAATACATTTGGATTTAAATAGTTTCGCATGATACCATAATTTTAAAAAGGCACTTTTCTCATGAAAATTTTTAATAATAAAGAATAAATTAATATTATGGGAGTTCGAAACGCTTGCACGTATACTTGATATTTAGACTATTAAAACAACTATTCATCAGTGAATTCAATATTTGCAAAGGTAAGCGATTATTTATGATATATAATACGGGAAACACTATTTAGAATGCTAAATGATAGAGGTTTATTAAATATGAGGTTTTTTATCATTAAATGAATTGTTTATTTAAATTTATGAAAAACTCACGCCTTAAAAATTGAAAAGTATTCATTTATTTATTCAATTTGAAATAAATATTAAAAGCGAAGAATTACTTTCTATCATCGGTAAATTAATATTTTAATTAATATATATAAAAATACGCACGCGTATATATTGAATTTATTAATTATAGAATGTAAAGAGCCTTAAAATATTAAAATGTTTAAACAATTTCATAAAAACCCTTTCTTATGTCTTATTTATTTAAACATGAAAAAGTACAATTATTTTTGAAAATACCCACTAAACTGGAGATACATTTCAGAACGTGTGAATTCAAACTTTTATTAATTATTTACCATCCATCACGTTACGTTTTCAATAATGCCGAAAATTTAATCGCTTTAAAAAATATTAAATTTGTGGAAATAAAAATTTCTCCAGGTTTTATGAAAACGGTAAGGTTTTCTATTTACAATTTAAGTTAGATATTAATTAATTTTGGATAATTATCTACCAGGCGTATCATCTTTCTATTTAAACTCCATTTACTCTTACATTTATTTAACCGTTTTGTTTAATTACTAATTATTGTGCTTTATTCAGAACTTATTTACAACGTATGACGACTGTTATAATATTCGATTTGACAATAAGAATTAATAAAACCATATTCTACGACGTCATGATCCGACTTTACATATAAATATACTATTTTAGAAAATAATATTTTTTTAATTTATATTATAAATTTTGACATTCTTTTTAATATATCTGAGCGGAAAAAATAAAATTAAGCGCCAACTCGCTGCGGTGTGGTTTAAAGAGACATAAAACTAAAAGTATTTCTTCGTTTATATTCAAGAATGATCTGTTTTTCCATTTTATTTGCGTTAGTTCTAACCTTATTTGTTGATCGTGCCAGGTTGCCGAGCGACGATGAGGTAAGCTTTTTCGATTTTGGCCATATTTGTTGAAAACTTCGAGATACATTTTTTCTTATTTTTAACTCAAAAATTTATGAAATTCATTTTTATGAATTAAAGTAAAATATGTTGTTTTCTGAAAATAATTTTTTGTATGTTATATATCATTGAAATTTAATTATTATTATTTTCAAAATTCTGTAAATAATCCACGCTTATATAACAAAATATCTTGAGTGATTAAAACGCGAATTTCCCGTTAAAATATTTAAACTGATTAAATAGAATTTTGACATTAAAATATCCTGAATTTTCTAATGGTATTTAGTTTGACTAAGTTGACAAATTTCTGATTTAGATTTAACTGGTTGTTCTTACATTTTTATTTAAAATGTAGCTTTTGGTGAATGATATTAATACAAAGAACAAAACTTTTAATGAATCAGATTTTCTTTGTAATCTCTAATTGTAAGATTTGCTTATGTTGAAATGAGTGTAACACTATAAATTCCCATTTTAATAACATTTAAATATTGACCAAGAACTAAATACTCTTTGATGTGAGTTTTTCATGTTTTCTTTATTTGTTGATTTATGACCTTGATGCTTAAATATTAACATTCAATGTACACCTAAACTCAAAATGATTCTAAGCGTTTGAATAATTTCGTCTTTTAAGATACTTAAGATATCTTCATGAAAAGTTACCTATTTCGAATAAAATTGGTGAGTAAAAATAGTGATGTAGGTTTATAAGTTGAGAGACTACCTGCATTCTTGGACGTTTAAGTCTCAAAATTTTAGTTTCGTTGAACTCAATCATTCATAAAATGAAAAATAAATATTCTTTGCTCTTTTCTAACTTTATCAAATTTTTACATGAACGTTGGTGTATTTAACAGCAGTTGTATGTTTTAAAAATACCAAAAATTTAATTTCATTCTTTTTAAAATATGTAAACCAGAATTAATAGAGACATGTTTTCACTCAAATCAAAAACCTCCTAAAATATTCTATATTAAAAAAAATTCAAAAAAATATCTTATCTAAATTTATTATTTTAACTTTTTGGTCATATTTTTAATTTATTTGCATTTTTATTTCAACTTGAATGAAATTTGAGCAAAAAGTTAAATTTTTGAAAATGTACGCTTTTCTTCGACCATTTGTCAGTCAGGGTTTAATTTTTTTTGGTAAAATCTCAATTTTTTTAAAACTGTCTGATTTTTTAAACTGAAAACAGATAAAGCAAGGCCTTCTCTGGTGTTCATGGAGATGCCCAAAAGATTTAAGAGTTAGGAGTTTTATCTCAATGGTAATAAAAATTTTTGATATTAAGATTGAACCTGAAAAAATAGTATATGCTTGCTATCTTCTTTGTTCAAACGTAAGTTTCAAAACATGATTTTTATCTCTTAAATGATAAAAAAAGGGTAATGATCCAGCTTCTTCGCTGAATCCACAAAAATTTAATAAGTGCTGTACTATGACAAAAACACAAACGGTAAAACTTATTCACTTTATAAGGAATGCGATGATATAGAGAGCGAGATATCTCATTGGAAAACATCAAATCCTGTTTTAAATAAAATTAATTAAAGTTACTTTTTAGCCAAATTCTAAATTCTTTTACAAACTATATCGAAGGAAATCCAGAAAAGCAGAAAGTTCAAGCAGAGTGAGATGAGCTCGCTATTTTTATCAAAATTAGCTTAAAGTTACGAAAAATATTGAAAAAATATAATTTTGATTCAAATTAGTTTATCAAATTAATAACTTTAAAGAATTTCAATAAATGAAATTTTAAAGGGGATGTTGTCGAAATTCTCATCTTTTTTTCCTGAGATATAACTGGTTTTTTATTTGTTATTATTTAATTACACATGAGTGGTTGTAATCCCGTATGTGGCGATATACACTTTATAATTATCGTGACTAATCGTTAGTGTGTTAATCTCCTTTAACAATTGCGACGAGGATGAAAGAAAATATTCCTCATTTCTCGAGAAATTCTGAGCAGTCTGACTGGCTATTTCGATATGAACTAATTGCTGAAACAGAGAACTGGACGCAAATTAAGCAATGCCCTCTCCTCCCAACATTCTTTGACTAAGGGGTCCTGACGAAGTACCGTTCCTCGTCAATATTGTCTCTACTTGCCTCAGAAAAAAAATTAGCCCAAATCAAGGTTTGGATTAGCAATCTCAGAAGTAGCGGCGATTTGCTCTCCTCTGACTTCTCAAACTTCACTTCGATGGCCTTTTCTCCAGGACAGGATATATCCTGTTTTCGATTGAATTTAGAAGCCTCCCTGAAACCGGCCCGACCATCACTTTCGGCTTCTGACCTGAGATTACATAGTATCGCAAAGAATATTGGCGTCTTAACCGCATGCAGTTGCAGTCCACATTCGGGTCATGGGAGTCTGTGATGTCTCTAAGATTTGCCAAACAGCTAATATCCTGCTGACTCCAGATCCGGCGATTCACCACATGGCAACCAGCGTTCATGGAAAAAAAACAAAATCGATAACTTATCGCATGCTGAAGAGGTGTCAGCTATAAACAAACGAAACGGTATTTCAAGCTCTAAACAAATTAATAACCTTGACGAGATTTTGCGTCAGATCCAAGAGGGAATTGAAAGTCTAAGGACTAATCAAACTAGGGGTTATGATAGCCCCGATATATTTAAAATCTGTGAGAACTGTGGATCGAGAGGGCACCGAACACAAGATTGTTTGGGGAATATCGTCTGCTCCTTCTATAATAAAAGAGGACATTCCGCTCGAATTTGAAGAAATAAGAATAGCAATTATCGTCGTTTCTATTCTTACTCTCTTTTTAATCACCTCGAATATAACCCATATCCAGTCGATTTCAAAATCCTAACAAACAATCGATGTGGTTAGGCCTTATTAGATACGGGTTCTTGTATTTCGCTGATTAACGCAAAATTCGTAGAAAATATCAGTGGCCCCTTGTAAAGTTAATTTGGTGAGTGTCAACGGAACCCAGATCGAACATGATGGATAATTAAGCTATTTTAATAAAAAATAGATTACTGAAGCGGGATTTCATAGTCTCGAGCAAAATAAATTGTGATCTTATTATTAGCCGAGACATACTGAAGGATAATAACACATTATTCAACACAAGAAACTAATATTCTAAATCAAAATACATTTATTATTCGGCTATCTATAACCTTGAACTAAATATCAATGGAGGGTTACATGAATGGCAAAGGGATAATATATCAATATTATTGCACAAAAAATTGAGTGTTTTTCGACAAACGAGAACGATGTCAGCCATACGAATCTGTGCCCTTGCGGATATCTATACAGGGGAGGCATAACCAATCTGCTCAAAACCATATTGAATCCCTATGAATTTGAAAATAAAATAGATAACATGTTGCGCTACAGAATAATAAAAGAATCAAACCGCCAATGGTGTTCACCAGTAGTCATGGTAAAGAAAAAAGATAATAGTCACAGACTGTGCGTGGACTATCGGAAATTGAATTTAGTAACATCTAAGGACCAATACTCACTGCCAAACATCGAAGAATTCCTAGACGAAACTTCTGGACATAAATATTATTCTTCTCCGGATCTTCAGTCTGGTATTGGCAGTGTGGAGTCAGCGATGCAAGCAAATATAAAACCACATTCTGCCCATGTGTCAGTTCGGGACTTTATGAACTCAATGTGATCCCATTTGGACTATGCAACGCACAAGCCAACTTCCAACGGTTGATGGATAAGGTGCTAAAGGGACTGAAATGCTGTCGTCTACTAAGATGACATCCTCATTTTTTTGAATTCCTTTAAAGAAAATCTTACGGATATTGAGGAAGTTTTGGATAAACTATGAGAAGCCGGTTTGAAATCAAAACCAAATAAATGCAAGTTTGCGCAATGGAAAGTTGAATTTCTTGGATACACCCTTTCAAAAGATAGAATATCTGCTAACTCTTCTCACATAGATCCAATTCTAAACTGGAAATCACCATCAAATAAATCATATTTAAAATCATTCTTAGGAGTTTTAGGGTTTTATCACAGGTTCATTGATAATTTTGCTTATATTGCGCACCCCCTTAATAAGCTAATGAGAAAGGCAGAGCCCTGGGAGTGGACTATTCTGCTGAACTCGCATTTAATCAACTTAAGGATCGATTGAAGAACATACCAACATTGGGGAAACCAGACATCTCTAAGCCATTCATTCTGCACTGTGATGCATCTGATGTGGCTATTGGAGCAGTTTTCTCCCAACAAGGAAAATAGGGTCTGGTACCAATGGCTTTTACGAGTCGAATATTGAATTCTGCAGAAAGAAAATATTCTACCATTGATAAAGAGTGCCTAGCAATCGTGGCTGCTGTCAGGAAATTCCGAAATTATCTATACGGATCTCGATTTGTGTTAATAACGAATCATAACCCACTCGTTCATCTGAAAAATATGAAAGACTTGAGAGGGCGACGCACACGTTGGATCCAGGAGCTGGAAGAATTCAATTATACCATTGAGTATATCAAGGGTAGTCAAAATATTGTGGCAGACTCGCTTTCAAGAATCTCTGCAGCAATTAAGATTGAATATAATATGGAATTTTGAAACGGAACAAAAAAAATCGAAGACTATTTAACATGTTATCAAAGTACTTAGGCAGCAGGAAAATCCCAACCAAAATGACAATATGGCACTGAAATTACTGAGAGGAAGAGCTCATTTAGAAATTATTGGTGATCTCCTATACCACACAGGTAGAAGAGGGTATAAAATAGTCGTTCCGGAACACTGCACGAATATGATCATTCAATCGATGCATGAAAAATATTTAGGCCACTTAGGAGTCTATAAAACAGATTTCATCTATTCGCGATAGGTTCTTTTGGCCCGACATGGGTTCTGATGTTAGAGAAAAGCTTTCTAAATGCTTACTGTGCAACTTAAACAAATCCAAACAGCATACTCCAAGAGCTGAATTACATCCTATATCCGATAAAAGCAGATTTGGAATTTGGGAGCTAGATTTTAAGGTCCCCTACCAAAAACATTGAAAGGCAATAATAACATCATGGTTTGTGGATCATTTAAGCAAATGTGTCGAAGCAGCAGCCATGCCAGATATATCAGCCAAGACCGCGGTAGAAGTTTTATTTTCAAGCGTCATTTGCAGATATTGTGTGCCTAGTAGTATTCTAACGGACCAGGGCACGGCATACTAATTAATATTGTTCACGCACCTTTCCCATTATATAGAAATCGAGAATTTAAGGTCTACCACTCACCATCTGTCAACTAATGGTCTTGCGGAGCGAGCTAACAAGACAACAAAGGAAATCTTGCGGTCCGCGGCTGGATCGAATCCTGAAAACTGGGACATACATCTCGATAAAGCCTTATATGCAATTCGTACTGCTAAACACAGTTCTACAAACTATTCTCCTGCATTCATGGATTTCGGATCGGAGCCTCAACTCCCGATAGATCTCTCAATAAACAACCCCACAAATGCTTCCGAGGCACAAAATTATCATGTATTCGTTCAAAATATAGAGACCTCTGTAAAATCGGCATTCGAAATTGTGGAAAATAATTTGAAAACCTCGGCTAATAAAATGAAACGTTTGTATGATACCAAAATCTACGAAACAAAATTTTCAGTCGGTGACAGCGTTCAGCTTAAATCCCGTGCAGCTTCAAAGCTAGAACCACGCTTTGAGGGACCGTTTGAGATAATTAAAGCTGAACATCCGGTATATGACATCAAAGAGCTATTCTATCCGAACAGGATTATACGAGTCAATCCCGACCTATTGTACCGATGCGCTAATCCTAATTCAAATCCAGAATAACATTCTAAGAATGAGCAAAGACCTTCTCGACCAAGAAAACCTCCAGGGTTTTATAAAGTAAGTTAAATAAGAGGAGGAGGTATGTGGCGATATACACTTTATAATTATCGTGACTAATCGTTTGTGTGTTAATCTCCTTTTACACGTATTTTTTAAATTTAAAATATCAGGTTGGTTTGTAAGAGTTATTTCATTTACGCATTCGCCTAATTAATAAGTAATCAACATCTCTTCAAATTTTCAATTAAAAAAGTTCAAAAATATTAATTCAATAACCAAAAGGCTTGAAATTTCGTTTTCTTCAAACATCACACCTATGACTGTAAAAAACTATTCGTTTAGAGTTTTAAACCTAAAATTACTTCATAAATTCTCTTTTTACAGGGTCATAATTTTGTATCAGTTTAGTTTCAAGACTGAATTTTATTTAATTTGCTTTCAACCTTATATGTTTGACATAGGAATCTTCTGAATTTTTTTCTCATTCTCTTTGCAATCTGAAATTTTCTTAATATCTATTTTTAAAATATATTCTAAATATTTAATCGTATTTTTCCTCGTTTGAAGGATTCTGCTTGATATAATCTCTCATTGAAATAAAATGTGATATTTTGCTTTATAATGGTAATGATGTTCATCCTACATCGTATATATAAATATATTTATTCAAAATTAGTAATAGTATGGGAAATTAACAAAAAAGCTTTTAAATAACCGAACAAAAAATAAACATTTAGGATATAATATGGAATTTTGTACATTTTATTCAAACTAATTCTCAAACACAAATATCAAAAACAAATAAAAAAATCTTATATTTTTGGTTATTTAAGAAATATTAAATTCTCAGTTTCTCGATTAAAAAGCTGCTGAAATTTTTAAAATTATTCGAACTCACAAGGACCAAACTAACTCTCATGAACCAAATCAAAAAACGGGAAAATTTGTTAATACTTTGTATATTTCATGAATTATGTTATATGGAACTGTCTAACGTCACTTTTTCGAGTCTCTTTTCCACATTAAAAATCTTTTCCCTATTTAACGATCTTCGAAATGATAAAATAATTATGAAATTTTATTTAAGTTACCATTACCTTTCCCCAAATCTGTTAAATATAATTCATGACAATATTTATATAAAATTCTTACATTTTGTAACTTATTTCAAATTCATTCAAATTTCAAGACTCATAAAAGTTCATTCAAGAGATTTTACTTAAATTATATTTAGCAGATCTTTGTGGTATGGTCCGTCAGTTATCTTCTCAGTGTTTTCGAAAACACACAATTTTATCATCTTCAGCAAAATGTTCTGTTCAAAAAAATATCATATCATACTTGAATTCTGAATTTGTTAATCAGAGTTTAAAATATTACCGTTCTGAATTAAACAAGAAAACTATTTTGAATTATCTTGACCATTCATGTTGATTTTTATTCTTAAAGCAAAGAAGTAGAAATAAATTTTCATCTTGGTAATATTTACTTTTAAATTTATCTCGATTATATTAACGCAAAATTAACATTCCCATCCTTCTTGCAGTTGATATTTTGTACCCTGGATGTTTAACCAAACATCTGTGTTCCGTTTTATTAATATTATTTGCGATCTCCTGCAAAAAAATTTGTTTCGAATATATAAAATTTCTTGATGTTTGTTTCGTTAAAATTTGTTAACCATCAAAATAACTTCCAGGTCACAAGCCAGTGTTTTAAATTTAATAGTATTATTAATAAAACCAAAATAAAGCTACTCATTTCTTTTAAATCATTGAGTTAATTTTTCAACAATAGGACAAGGATTTTTAATATATTCTATTCATTAAGATATCAAAAAAACTTATTAACGATTAATTTAGCATTTCTTAGTCGTTTTATTACTCAGTAATTTTTACGAGGAGATACTTACAAAGGCATTTTTTAACTTAATATTTTTTTTGGCCATTATTTATTCGAAATGCAGAAATTTGAATGTAAATGGAACTATAATCAAAAGAAAGTGACTGATAAATATGTTGAAAAATGTAATAAAAATTCTACGAATAAATATCTGAGTGAAATTTCGTATAATTGTCACAAATACCCGATATTATCCAATTTTTTCACGAATGTTATGAATTTCATCTGAATAATTGAATCTTATTAATTTTTTTTATTAAATTTATAATAAAGTTTTAAGAAATCTTTTCAATCTTGGTAGAAGGCTAAAAATTCTGTAAAACATATAAAACTGTTCCTATGACTTATTTATCAGGATCCTTTAATTTAATGAGTGAATTAACAACAATAAAGTCAAAATACCGTTCATTAATTTTTTCGAGAAAAAGTATTTAAAATGAAAATGATAAAAATATTTATGACTATTTTTTCAAAATGAACATGGAATCATATATTATGTGGAGATTCAATAAGATATCTGTTTTAATAAAGAATTTCATGATATATATCCAAAATCATGATTATACTAATTATACTAATTTCTGAGCCATGAAAGTAAAAAAAAATTCTTTGAAAAATCAATTTTAAAGATTTTAATTTGTATATCTCTTTTAATAATTCTAGATTAACTCACAACCTTGTCAACATTAACTGATATTGTTAAAGACGTTTTAATGCTATGATGTCAATCATAGTTAACATTTTCACCACAGTATTTTTGAAATTTACAATGAATGGAGTTTTTACAGCATTTATATCGTTTAATCCGTTTTTTAATACGAAATCTGATCAGAAATTCAATTCTCAACTTCATATATTTCTAAAAATTATAGAAAAGTTAATTTCTCAATTATTTCGATTTAGTTAAAGGGTATATATTTATCAAAGTAATTCTTTATATTAACTTTCCAATCTGTGCGATTTTATAAAATAAAAAGTTTTCACGATAAGCTGATATTTAATTTGATATTTGCTTGACATTGTTCCTCAGTATAGATTAGAGAATTGGATCCTTAATCTAAATATATTTTTCACTTATATTTGTTAATTTGGGTTTCTTTCGGTAATTTAAACTTTTTGTTTAATTTATTTATTTTGTTCAAACTTAATGAGTTTAGTTTTAAAATTAACGATAATTTACATATGTTTTTATTTATTATTTACTGGAGTACTCGTTTATAAGCACAGCTATCTACCATGGTAGATGCAGACGTTGAGCTTCTGAATACCCACGTGTGTTAAGAAATATAAATTATTTAAATTTAAAAATTTGTAATTGTTAAGTTTGCAAAGGATTATTTGCTACCATATATGTATAAATTATATTTTATTCAAATGTAAAAACTACTATCGTTTTCTCTCATTTCAGAATTTTCAAAAATTTGAATCACATCCCATCATTCGGATAGAATCATAAATCGAAGCAGCATTCAAAGTTCGGAATTACTTAAATTAACCTTTAAGAGTCGTACTTATGATTTATTCAATTGATATATAATTTACAAAATAACTTGTGTCATGTAAACCCAAAAATTAACAGGATAAAAACGTACATATAACATCAGAGTTAGTGTTAATCTTATATTTTTTCATAATCGTATTAAAATTCTGATTGAGTTTTATGAGACATATATCTCAGGATGTAGTTACAACATTAAAAAATATCCGTGAAATTGTCTGCTTTGTGACATATCTACATGTTAATACATTTTGAACAATTTTAGAATCTTTTAAATGATATTTTAAAACAAAATACATCGTGGTCACACTAATAATTTTACACTTTGTTGATATTCTCGACACACAATCTTACTTAACATGAGATCTTCATATGATTTAACGAACAATGATATCAAGAAAAAATAAAATGAGTTTTATTACAAACTCAATTATTCACGCACTGATACTTAAAAATTAGTTTTTTTGAAATAAAGGCACCTTAAATTAAATTTTTTTTCTAATTCTTTGCGAAAAGATCCACATTTATATAGATCACGTGATTTATAAATGTACACTAAAATAACCATATTATTGTGAGAGTGCGCCTATTTTTATAAAATGGCGGCGATTCTTGCAATCAAATGATTAATTTTTTAACATCTAAATATAAAATATATAATTTTTTGACCCAAACACATGAAATATCTTACGAATATACTTAAAAAGATTATATGTTCGGAAGTTTAAATCTATTTCTGATTGTCACTTTTTCAAAATTTAATGAACATTAAAAATTAATGATATAAAAAATTTTTTGAATCATCTTGAAAAATTAAAGCAAGGAT
The DNA here is from genome assembly GCA_024349245.1 of Neodontobutis hainanensis. Taxonomy (NCBI): domain Eukaryota; kingdom Metazoa; phylum Chordata; class Actinopteri; order Gobiiformes; family Odontobutidae; genus Neodontobutis; species Neodontobutis hainanensis. The sequence goes on from JALDNG010001235.1 coordinate 19,835, forward strand.
CATTGATCAATAACTTATAGATTAAAAAAGCGTCGCTATTCAACTAATTACCTGATTTCATTATGAATGATGGATGCTAAAATGTATATTCAAGCTATATTTTTGCAATATTTAGCTGTTTAAAAATACAAAATACATTTTCGGTTTCATAAATACTGTAAAAAACTAGCGCATAACTCTTTAATATTATTATTTTCGAATATCTATAAAAATAAAAATTTTATTTTCATTCAAGGAATATTTCTTTTTTTTATCAAAAACAGAAAATACACAGACAAAAAGATAGGTTAGAACGGTACTTCTATAAATTTAGTTATGATTCTGCTCATGGATTTTAGCGTTTTCATTAAAACACAATAACATATTAAAAAAATGCACTTCAAAACGATTGATATTTTAGATTATGCAATTTTTAATGTTGATTAGTAAAAGACGCAAGATTAAATTTCACGATACGTTAATGTTTCATCTTCTCCAAAGTATTTATAATTAATATGTGAACCATTAATTGTTCAAACACTTAAAATATTTTTCTAAGCTGAGATTTCACGATATACATGCCTTATGTTTTCACAAAAAGAATGTATAACAAGTTTGACGAAAATTTTTTTTTCTCATTACATATGATAATATAATGGTCATATGTAGTTGGGTACACCACTTCTAGTTAGATAACCGAAGTTAAGCAGCTCTCACCTGAGGTAGTACTAAGTGGGTTACTTAATGGGAAAACTGAGTGCTGTCACCTTTATCCAACGAAAACATAGCTCGAGGTTAGATTGCTCTTAAGGGAGAAAAATGGTGAAGGTTTTAATGAGTTAATGTCTTCCACAACCCGATTATGGTATATATACTACAGATAGGTGCCGACAAAGCGTAAAATACTGAAAGGTGCTGTAAGAAAGGGTTTACTTGTACATAAACTTTACTCGAAAGAAGCGCTGATAGGTTTTCCTCCTACTCGGTAATCAAAAAATTACTTTTGATAATTTTATCATATTATAACATACACTCTTACTTTATTTGTAATTTATCAAAGATAAATTCGAATAATTTAAAATCCATACATGCAATTTTAACGTTTAAAGACTTTATGTCATGGATATGCTTAAGCATAAAAATATAACTTTGATTTTGTAAAATTCAGAAAAAATAATTTTTCTTCCATATTAACCGTGTATTTTTATAGCCTATGGATCATGTTCAAAATTCAACCGAAAAAAGAAGGATAGATATTTGATGTTTTATTATTTATTTTATAAACATCGAACAAGAAAATTTCAACTTAAGTTGGTGAAAAAAAATCAAATATCAATTGATTTTGCTCCAAAACCTACTTTTATTAAGGTATCAAAAATAAAGGTAAGCAAAGTTCTAGTTTATCACAGTAAATTTTTTTAATTATATCAGAAAAAAAATTATTGTTTATTACCATAATTTTTAATTCGAAAAGTATCATAGTATTGGATGATAGATAAAATCAAAAATTAAAATTGTTGTAATTTATATAAGATTAAAGTATTTGTATGTGGTTTAAAAAAAGGAATAATCATCTATATTGTCAAAAATGTTAGCTTATATTATATTGTATTTCAAAATCGATTCAAATCATTTTTCATTTCAAATTTTTCGAGGAGTTTTGAATTCCAGTTACACCAATGATTCTAAAACATTTACTTTTAAAATTTGTGAATTTATTCATTCTGTATGCTATCAAATTAAATTAAGATTATAAAAACAGTATATTTGAAATATCTTCCAATATTAATTATTAGTGATATGGATTTAAAGACGAATCCTTACCAGAAATTTTTAATAAATTTTCTAGCTACTTCCTAAATGTTTCTTCTAGCAAAAAAGTTATAAGGGAACAAAATGTGAAAATTTATGTCGATATAAAAATCTTACGTTTTTTAGTGAATACTAAATGTTCACGAAAATTTCGTTTTGAAAAATGCCATATTCGAATTCTAACCAGAACAATTTAATTTTTTAACACGTTTGATCAGATCATATGTTTTATTATTTCTGAAAACATTCCAATAATTTGTTATGAAATTTCCATTTTTTAAATTTTTTTATGTTTAAATAATTAGATGGAACACTAACAATAAAATTTGAGGCATTAAATTTTTTGGTTGCTTCGAAAGATAAATTTTTATCATATTTTGACATTTCTTTAAGACAATTCATGCTGATGAATTTATAAAATTAATCGCATACATCTCAAACTAACCTGTAATCTATCTTACACAATACACGCCATTAATTTCTGTACCTATGTTGTCATATAAGCTTATTCTTTAATTTTTTAATTAAAATTTAATCATTTAGCATTCTTGAATGCCTTCAGAGGTCATAAATTATTTTTATTTTTAAAATTGATCTTAAAATTTTTTCATTTACTCTCATCATGAGTATCTATTTCAAAATTTTCATTACGAGGCATCCAGATAAACAACGGTGATATCAACGAATTAGGCTATCGATATCTCTCATTAGGTCTTAGTTCGCATAATATTTTTATTTATCATTCAGAAAAAATACTTCCCTTAAATTATTTTAAGTGTCTACTGAACAAAATTTTAATAACTGGCTTTTTAATCTCAGACAATACTGCAAATTATCTCCACCAAAAATTTTGTAACGGGTCATTTTTCTCAGAAATAATAAAGTTTAACAAATATAAAACACGTGTTTTTCATTTTAAATCACAATATGCGTAAAAATTAACATCTCTGAAACAAGAATCCAAATAGAAACATTTTTAAATCAGCTTTCAAGAATTAGAAGTTATTGAATTGATTAAATGCTTTGAAATATTTTTAAGTTGAAATTTCAACCACTAAAATATATGATGTTTGAAGTTATGAACAAATAAATAAAGCTAGTTAAAAAAGAAATTTACTTCTTATATTCTTGTTTTAAGTGTTTAAAATTTTAGGTTTTATGTGTTCTAAACTCAAAAATGTTTTCGAATTTTTGACTTCTGCATTGGACATTTATTTTAAACCCTATATTTCAATATCATGTTTCTACATTGCGAATTTTCATAAAATTAGTTTGATGGGAAACAGCGTAAATGTATATTTTGATGTTATTGTGGCAGAGTGCATAGGGCTCTCCCACTTTGCATTCACGATAATCGAAGAGAGGTCGTTATATCGAAATAAACTGAGCCCACAGAGGTTACAGTGTTCCAAAACAGTTGAGATGAGAGATCGACTCTCATAGTTCATGACTCAAGTGTTTCCATTTGGTTGAGAGTATTAAAGGAAATTTTAAAAACTAATCAGCCTTGATTTAACGAAAGACTTAATTAAAGAAAAATTTCTTCAGCTAGATTTTCTGATAGACTTAAGTTATACCTGTTTACAAAGCTAATCTCAGATAGATTTTGTTTTGATTCCAATGATTCCAATACATACGTATCACTGAGATATATAAAATAACAAAACGCATAAAGTTGGCTTGAAATTCAGTCGACTTAAAACAAAGGTAATCTTTTCTGCATATAACTAATTATTTTTCAAATATGGCTGACTCTAACTTTAAAACACATTTGAATCAATCATTACATGATACATGTTTTGAGTTTTTCTTGGGCTCCACACCTTATATCGATAGCTTTTTTTAGTTCAGTCATAATATATTATAAATCAAATAAAATCCATAAAAATCTTCCAAAAATAACAAATATAATGCAAGTGTGTAACGAATAAGATTACAAACATTCTTTGAAATTCAATTGGATTATTAATAAATGTTTTGAACATCCAAAATGCAAACATAAAACTGTTGTCGATCAATAACAGTTCTCGTAGTATGATTTTATGTATGTGATAACCTTTTGGTTCATATCAATAGCATGAAAATATATGATTTTAAATAATTTTTAACGAAAGTATATATCAACACGATTGATAAAAAATTGAATTTTAATGCCATCTATGAAGGAAAATAATCATTCAGGGTTAGTTGGATTAGTATATGTTTTTTCGAAGTCGATATAAATACTTTTGTAATTGTGAAAAGATTCAATTACGAAGGTTGTTTATTTTAAATTATTAAAATTAAAAAAAAAACGATTAAAATAAAATTTACAGAGACTTTTATTAATGTGAAACTGCACATAGACTTTTTAAATGTAAAATATAAAAATAAAATAATCCTCAGATGAATTCTTATTTCGATAAAACATTAACTTTGGTAGTAATCGCTTTATATATCATAAAATGTAACACAATAATACCTTTAACATCGAAAAAGAAAATACTTTTCACTCAAACCATCGTCAAAAATAATATAGGCGTTCATCTTCAAAAATTTCCCTGTATCTATTAATTATATTTATTGGTTATTTTATTGAAATTTACACTTAAAAATATAAAAATTGTGCATACGTGTTAATCATAGATATTTCACAGGATATATGAATCTTAACCGATCAAATGATACGTGATCAAAAACTATTATGTTTTTATTTATAAAAGTTGCGATATTGATGAATTTGAGAAATAGATTCGTTTTAAGCATCGTATATATCAACTCTGACAGCCATTAAAATTTAACTAAACTTGCCATTTCTAATTATGATAAATAAATTCAAAATTAAACGATAAAATATTTTTTACTTAAGTTTTTTGTTAATATATCTGATTACTCATAATCAAATAAAATTCTATTTATTAATTATTTTTAATAATTAAAATATTATTCGTTATCAAGAAAACATAAAACTCTGAACATCATATATATTAAAGATGTTATTTTTTCAAATTATAATGTAAAGTATTATGATCAACAATTCATAAAGACTATAGTATATATAATAGAAAAAAACAAAAAACATTTTTAACATATTAAAAACATTCAATTAAAAAAAAATGTTTTCACCCTTAATAATAGATTTATATATGTCGTTTCTAATATCCAATTTAAAGCAAATAGCTCACTTGAAATATTTTAAATTTATATATTTACAATTATTCTTTCTAAATGACAAAACTTTGAAAACATAGATAAAAAAATTATCATTTTACATGATTTATTGCGTAAAGATATTTTGTGAAAAATTAATAAGAAATTATAATTTATTCGGCGTTATTTTTATTTATTTTCAATTCGCTTGGAATAAAAAAGTTTTACTTCAAAAGAAAAAAGAATCAAAAAATTTCAAAATTTTTATTTTCTTAGATTTATTTAAACTGATAGATTGACACTACATTGAATCAAACTGTTGGATTAAAGAAACCAAATATTATTATACAAAAACTGAACGAAATTATTTTGTTTTTTGTTTGAAATAAAAACAATATACTGCTTTCTTAGAGTTTCAAATATGATCTTTGTGAAGAAAATTACCCTAATCAAAAATATTTTATTCACATAATTTGTATAAAAAGCGTTTTTTGTAAATTAAGTGAAAATATGAAAATTATCCTCATCGTCACTCTAAAATGATGAATCACCTTAGAAATCTCTCCTGAAAAAAGATTATTAAACCTTTCTACAATGTTATATTTCCTTATTGTAATAATTTCCAATGAATAGAAATGGATAGTTAATATATTTCTTTTTTACATAAATAAATCTCTTGATAATCCAAACAGAGTAAAACGATTATTAACGTCGCATCTCATTCTGGTTAACAACCCTCGTTAGAAAGATTTCTTAACTGAAAAATTCATCAAATTAAAAGGATGTAGGAATCATTGTAATCAGAAAATCGATTTATAGGGAAAATTTATTTGTAGGTTTACAGCATCAACAATTTGTTATTATAAGAAGAATTTTGAAAAATCAATAAAACACATTATGACGGAAATAATTCATTTATATAGGTATTAAATTTAGGAAATTATCAGAACAATTCATTTTTTAAATTGGTTCTTTAGCCTTATTTAATCCCCAATCATCAAATATGAACAGAAGAGTTAAATTTTTTCACAGGATTTACATCAGCAACAATAAGCATTCTCGACATTGAATAAAAACGGCAGAATTCAATTAAACATACATTATTAGTTGAGTTAAACTGTGAGAAAAAATAATTTAATTCTGACACGAGTATATTTTCAAATTAAAAGTATATCACAAAATATTCTAAATGTTGATTAAATTTAACAAAATATTTCAGTGGAAATGACTTTATAAGTAAATTTCAAAAAGGATCCCGAAATAAACACAATGGCTGAAAATTTTTTCATTAAATTAAACATTGATAACTCAAGATATTTTGGAATAACTTTTTGATATGTTTAATCAAAAAATTAATTGATTTTTAATACAACTCTTCCAATAGAGTGAATAATGGAAGAATAATCAAAGACAGATTACAATGAAAAATAAGAGTTCAAATCAAAAACAACTTAAAATAAAAGAACAATCAAATTTATCTATGATCACAAATAATAAAATTTAAAAATATCATTTTCATAATATTTATGAAATTTTGGTATATAAGGTTGATAATCGATATAAAAACAGAAAATATCAGAAATATCACATTGAATTCTTTTTCTACGATTCTAAAGATTGAAAGCTGCGTTCTAGTGGTAAATGATTGTAATATCGCTAATTATTTAATTAAAAGTATAATTTGTATGAAAAATATGAGTCGTCTGATTTTTATAAGAGAATAAATCATAACATGCTTTATTGCTGAGGAAATTGAAAAACATAATTTTAATAAACTATTCATATTTCAATTATCTCATCCAAAGCCTATGATAAATCACAAAAAAATCGAACGTTTAAATTTAATTATCAAAAATTAATTTAAGAAAAGTTTATATTTAAGGAAACTTGAAGAATCAAAACTTAAATAGCCTTTATGACACCGTTATAAATTAGAAAATTAATGTGAATAAATTTTGGACTGATCGAAATAAAAAAACAGATCATTTATTGTCGTTTAAATGGTATTCAATATATTTGATTCGATTTTTTCTTTTATCTTGCAAAATATAGGCTGAAAATATCTGTATAGTAACAGTTTCTTTGAAAATGAATTGCAAAATGATTTAAATATAGCATCTTTTGCTGAATCGTAAAGAGATGAGAAAATAAATCATTTTTGAATTTAAAGAAGATAGACAAAAACATACCCCCAGCTTTTTTCTGGTTTTAGATCTGTTAACCTAAACAAATATACTTAATAGTAATTTTAAAAACATAGAATGTATCGAAGAAAAAAATATTTGTTTAACATCATAAAGAAACGAAATCCAAATGAATATCACAATATTTTTTACTCAAAAAACTTGCTTCGAAGGATTACTTTTAACATACAAGATTCGAGGAAAGCGTATCATGTGCCTTATACAAGCGAACGATGGATCTCTGTTTCATTGTGTTTAATAATATATAGAATTTTATAAGCACCGTGGAAGGGGATTAATTAATAACCAGACAAATCAAAGCCAAAATTATAGATCAGTTAATAAAGTTCATTCATTAAATGCACGAGCTCAGATTCACTTCAGAGACAAGTCATAACTAAAAAATTTTTATACTTTAAAAAATTCATCAAAATACAGAAAATATGAATATTTTGGTGAATTTCCACATTTTTATAAAATGAGCAGATACATATACGGGTGAAAAAACGTCAAGTATGTGATAAAAATAACTCGAGTGATCTAAATGTCAAAATTTTCACAAAGAGTTTGCTCATAATTGTTATGCATTGATAGCTCACACTTTACATATTTTCTTCAATAGAAATAAAATACGATGAAAAATACAAAAAATCACTCAAAATTAGAACATAAAATATTTAAGTTACATCTCCATATAATTAGAACGAATTTAGCTTAAAACAACCAAAACTAGTATCTATGAGATTGAATTAAACAGAATCTTGACCAGCATATACCGCTTGTATTAGGATTTATCGATTTAAGCGATTCTATTTTTGTCATTTTGAATTGATATAATCATGATTTTCTCATTCCTATGTAAAGAGTTCTATTATTTAACACAAAATTGGATTTAAGTCTAAGTAGTATATTAACCATGTATTTGCAAAATATAAGCTTGATTCTTTCTAACTTTAAGGATTTTTTAAAATTATTTCAAAATCATGTATAAAATACAAAAATGATGAAGATTCGTCATTATGAAAGGGATAGATTGACTCTGACTAGAATCTTTATAAATTTCTAAAACTAATAAGATAAACTGATTTATCAAATATGTTTAATTAAATAAATGGTCTCTAAATATATTATCTTGTGATGATAATATTTAATTTTTTGGGAACTAAACAAAAGCAGACTTTTATATTTGTTGGAAGGTCTGTTACGCTTTATTTGGAATATTTGAAAGTAAAAATCTGATAAATATGACACTCTAATATTCGATTCCTTGATATATCTGAATACCTACGAATGTAGCTTACTTTATATCTTGTAAAGAGAATACACATGACACCTCGAATTGATTTCAAAGACCTTTGTAAGTTTACGTTTTCTCTAATTTCACTGATACTCGAATCCATGATTCTGAAACACATAATTTGTTTATGAGAAATTTATCAAATATAATCCATAAAATAGGAATAATTGTGTTTAAATATAATTTATAAACCAGCATTTTTATTTACAAATAATGTTAAAATCTACTTTTTGATTTAATACTTTTAATTTTTACAAAATTTATTCAAAAGTGTAGCATTATTTATTAAAATTGATTCAACATAAAATGATAGCTTTATAAAAAAAACTATTTTTTTGAAAAGGAAAAAAATAGCTAATATTTAATCTGATAGTCAAAACACTAAAAGTGGTTTAAATAAGTTTCAGAATTTAGGAGAATGTTTCAAAGGTTTTCCTTATTTACCTTCTTTAATTGTATAATTGCTATCCATCATTAAAGTTACAAATATCAGTTCGCAAAAACTAGATTCTAGATATTTTTAGACGTCCAACATCTTTCGAACAACTGATTTTATTTCCTGAACTTGTTCTTATTAAATGAGCACTTTTCCTTCTAAACATCATGACCTTTATGTCGTTATATTAAATTTCAGTGTCCCTGCTCGTTTCTCTCATAACATTACATTGTCTTACTTTTTATGATTTTATATTTTTTTAAGTTCATTTAATTCTTAACGATGTTACATTATTATCTTTTCAATAAAATATAATATTGTTTGAACTTTGATGTATTTACTCTAATTCTATAAGAAAGACATCGCTCGTGTTTCATTTTATATTTTAAAAGATATAGATTACAAATAAACCTTTATTTTTGCAAACTGAAATTTTATATATGTAGTATATCATATTTTTACTTTGAAATATTTTTTTAAACATTATCTATGGCAATCTATGAAAATAATTTATAATTATTCTCGTCTTTCAGTACCTAAGAAGACGCAGAAATTATAAAAAACATGAATAAAAAACATAGATCAATTTTCTACTTTCACAAATCTGAACATGACAAGGATAATAATTCGACTGGGAAGGTTATATCAAACTGTTAAATAATGTCTACCATCTCAATCTCTTTCAAATAAATGACTCTTTTCCCAATTGTGAATCAGTTTTCATTATATACGAGAGTAAATCATTCAAATAAGCCAATGCAAAAAAGTCAAACGGTTTATTAATGAACATAGATAAAACAATTTTCGAGGTTTGAAATTCTTTCAAAAATATTTAGAGAATTTCAGATAAATGAATCTAAATTTCAAACAAAAATTGTTTTTTTATTTAATAATATTATTAAGTTAAAGTAGTTGATTATATATATATTTCAATATAACACAAAAGGTTATGATGAATTCGTGAGATAATGATGTTGTATCAAAGATTTAACCGAGATTAGCGTTAGTCATAATAGCTCTTTGTAAAACCGAATTATTACATTCTTTTTTTATTTTTAATTTCAAAATCTATTTCGAGAAATTAATTTTATCTGATTAAATTTAACTGTCATTTTTATGAAGAAACTGTCACATTAGTTAAATGGCTCTGTCATTTTTTGTAGATTGATGATATCTTACAGCCCAATGAATTTAACAACATATATGAAATTATACCAAGTGTTCCTATTTACATTTTAATCTCCTAATATGTTTTAATTTCATTCAAATACCCCTCATATCCCAATATAAAAATTGTTCTGTCTTCTTTTAAATCCGTCTTCTGATTTTTTTGAACAATAAGTTTAAGATTATGAATATAGATAAATTTGAATACAATAATACATCTTAGTTCATCTTATTAAACTAAATCTAATCAAACTCTTCACTGATATTTGAGTTATTTCTCTTAATAAAAAAAGCTGTTGTATGTCATACTCAAAAAGAAACTGCTCTACCTTTAATTATTGTAAAAATCACCTTCAATGCTTTTTCTGAATATCAATAATTTGCAATAATAATTATCTTCAAATTTAAAGTCATATACAGGTAACGTTTTTAAAATAGCAACTAGAACTTAATATTTTATCAGTTAATTCGATCTGATCAAAGCTCTGGGATGTATTTTACGAATAATGTATTCAGACATTCAGCAATATATCACACATTTACCACAAATTTCTGATATAAATTAGAGTACTTGAGACAAGATTGTAGCTTTAAAACATTAATGGACCTTTCGACATGAGAATGGTGTTGAAATATCGTAGTTACTCTTGAGAGCATATTTTTAAACATTAAAGAAAATGTATTTATCTCAATTTATTTTAAAAGGTAAATTAGTTTTTTGATGTTTTAAGAGAGTAAATTTATTTAAAATGATACCATAACGATCCTTGAAACTCTTTTCACAGAATATCAAATAAATTGACATATCGTTAAATTAGATAGGAAATAAAATGCTCTATTTTATAGTAGGATATCTGAAATGAGTTAAAAAACACTACCTTTTTAAAAAGAATAAACAGAACATCTATGATATGTCGATATATCTTCCTGTTCTTAAAATTTTGTTCTGCTATGCTTGTTATCATATGTCCAAACACGTAATAAAAAATAAACAAATTTTTAAATGATGTAGATTTGCTAAAATATTTTTCTAAAGTGTGAGGGAACTCTTATATTTTGTTATGACCATTCACCATTTTTAAAAATATCCTCACATCATCTTCTTGATAAATTCTTGTAATTCGAAGATACACGAGACTATTGACGCACTGTTGCGAAAGTAGATGATTAAAGCTCTCAATGATTTATCATTTTTTTATTTTTTATGCCTATCAATGAGTTAAAAGGATACTTTAAGTTTCAAAACATTAAGTAATGCCTTCATCTAAATAGATTCTGTTGTTAAAACTTATTGAATCTATCCTCGTTATCAAGCATTAAAAAACATATTTGCGAGATAAAAAAACTGATAAATCTATATCATAAGATTTAACACATTTAAAACTTGCCTTTGAGATATTATTCCTGATATTTTATCAATGTGTGATATTGCAATATAAGAAGTAATGAATCAATATCATCAACTAAAGAGAACTATAATTATACATCTGACTGTTTTTAACTGAAAAAGAATTTAGGTACAATTTATTTTTTAACTGTGTGTCAATCAAGGTAAGAAAATTTGCCAACTATCACCTTATTTTAAGAAAAAATATTCTTTAAAGAATTAAAATTGTGTATATTGAAAGCGATGAATAGAGTTGAAATGTAATTAACCTAAAAATGCTTATTCGATGTTATTTACATTCCAAATGTTCTCTGTATTTCACCTTAAAAATTATTGTTCATAAAAATCTGTCATAAGATGAATGGTAAAACACTCTATTAATTTCAATTTCGCTGACCCCTTGATATAACTTCTAACCAGATAGGATTTAATGAGAGATTCATCTAAAGAAAGGATTATGTTTTTCATGAATCTTTATCATCTTCGAAAATATCTCTCAACCATTTTGTTAACTATAAATAAATAGAAGTATTGCATAACATGGCTATACACAGAAGAAAAGAATATACAATTAAGAAAAAGAATGAAGACTCGAAACCAAATAAATTCTTACAAACAGCTTTAACAATAAAGAAGATAACACAAAACATTTTTATTTTCGTTCTAATTAAACTACACGCTAAAATATGATGTAGTTATTTCCACCCCTGCACGAGATCACATAAAAATATCGATTTTTTGACAATGAACTGTTAATTGTGTTTAAAAGAATTTATATGCTCGTAGACAATCTTTAAAATCAAATCGTTTTAAGTTTAATAAAAATTAAATTTAAAAACTAGTTACTTAAAACTACTTCTAATTGAGTTTAGATACACTATGACTGACTAATATTGATAGCATGGAAGAATGATAATTAGCAATTCATCCAAAAGTAATTGTTGTATTGATAAACCGAATAAAAAAATTCGTAATATATGTATGATGTATTTTTAAAAATTTTCATTTTATCAATGCCAAATTTAAGATGTAAAATTAGTATCTCAATTTTATGATTTTTAATTGAAATTCTTAAATTAGATACGATATTATTCATAGTTATCAAATACACATAGGAGATTAAATGAAATTAAGAAGAATAAGACGTAATTTTCACCATTCTAAGAGACTTTGTTGAAAAAACATACTAAATTTAGTGATCATGTGCAAAGAATTCCCTATTTTTTATAAAAAAATCTCTTGATGAATTATCTTTAAATCTAATTTAAACGTTTAAATAAAATATTTTCATGAATTTTTTAAATATATCATTAAAATATGAAGAATAATCGATTATACTACCGTTACTAGGTGTACCGTAGACGGTGCACCTTCACTTAACGTTTGATGACGGTAGCCATGGGATGAGATAAAAAATAAATCTGAATTAAATAAAGTTTTTATCCTCTACAATTTTGACTACAGAAGAAAAATAGAACATCATAACTGATTTTAACACAGTTTTATATTAAACATCGTACTGTTTAAATCTCCCAACCTTATGTGTGGTTTCCCAATTCTGAAGTCAAATTCTCTCTCAAAAGATAAGGTTTGTTCTTGACTAAGTACAACCAAGTCATACCTTTAATGAACTAAGGAATAGAATCCCGCCTTTTAGATACTATTTCGAACCAACCCGATGTTGAAAATACGTTATCTTGAATCACAAAATACTCTATGCCCTCAGCTTACCAGGCAAAAGTGCTTTTATAGACTCCTGGATGTGACGAGTTTAGGTGAAAGACAGCCACCAACATTAATTTCTGAAATGATATAATCTTGCAGTAGCACATTAAGTTTAAGATCTTTCAAAGAGTTTTTTCTTTTACAGTTGTAGGAAGATATCAGAATTCAACCACCAAACAATGATGCATAAATCCCGACCACCTTACTAAACGAGCAGGTCCGATTTAGCATACTTAAGCAAAAAAACTTCTAAAAGAAGCTTGAGAGGGCATGCCTCAAAGATAAGTATCTTTTCTCGAATCCAAAGGATACAGATGAAATTATTTGTTTTTTCTACAAATAGTATGGTTCAGATGCCAATAAATGTCCTTACATTCGTATATTAGCAAATAATATCAACTGTTACTCTGATGGAAACCATTTCTATTTTTGTTTTAGCGTCTATCTAGATAACGTTTTGTAATTTATGATAAGATCGTATAAGTTTAATATAAGCTTAACCAAGGTGCGCGGTAGTGCAGAATACGATTACTATGATATAACGTGTGAAATATTATATTATGATGACAAATTCTACGATTGTCATATCTCTGAGATTGGAAAAAAACGGATGATTGTGATAATTACATTGGGAGATTAGATTTAAAGCTGAAGGTTAAGACACAAATGAAACTACGCATGGTTCGAATGCGTAAATAAAAACCTATTACTCTGCTCTGTTATATCATAACATTTCCAACTGGTCAGAGAATGCAGTTGAGAGAATAATGATGCAATCGATTTGAAAGAACTATGAAACATTATTTTAATTTTATTCAGAAAAAGCCTAATTCATTTGGTGACGGACATGAGTTCTACAAGTGAATTCGTTAACCAGATGAAGAATTTTTCTCAAATTTTAATCAAAACTCATGCTGGCAACAATTCTCTGTTCGTTTTCAGACCACTTGAATGACATGCTAAGAGATAAATTCACAATGTGCCTTAATGATAATGAAATGCAAGAATAGTTATTATCTAGCTTTTTTGAGCTAAATAAATCCTTGAAAAAAGCTGTTGAGGCTGTATGATTATTATTCAACAATAGACACACAGCTGGGCCGCTATCAAAGAACGGTACCGAGATCACTCAGTATGGACGGGATCAAAGAGAAGTAATGTAAATTACATTGAAGCCTAATGATACAATGCGCTGTCTCAGTTGAGGTAAGGTAGGTTTTCACAAAAAATATAAAGATATCTTGCTCTGACGACTCAGTGAAATGCAATTTAAAAACTAGTCACAATTCTAAGGTCTATTTTTCAAAAATAAAAATAACTAAAAGTGTAAAGATAAATATTCAAATTGTTATTTTTTTAGGTTTGTGATAAGGAACTCTACTAAAAGAGAGAAAACATATCTAAAATAATGTAAAGTATAAATTCAAATTCTATTATGATGTTATTTGATAGAAGTGCGAACATATCTTGCATCGTTAAATCCCCAAGAGAATCGGTCAATGCATCACTTAGGCAATTATATCAGCTAAAGTGAAGGATATCTAGGAAATGAGATATTGAATTTGGTTTACTCTCTAATGAGGTCCAATTGTGTCGTATCAAGAAAAATTTGTCTGTTATGGTAACGACAAGTTAAGACATTCTAATATTTAGTATCGATTAGCTCAAAGCGTTTTAAATAAAATTTTAGTTTTCCGTCATGAAATCTAATATGAAAATATCTTGAAAGTAGATGGCATTACGTCTGAGCACGACATAGTGGTAAAGAATCATCAAAATCTATTTGGTAATAAACTTATCCATATCATGGAATAAAAAATCAAATTTCACTTAAATGAGAATGTCCAACCCTCATGAGCTGGCATCGTCGCCCGGTACTTTTTATCATTATAACTGAGTTTCAAAATGAAATCTCTCGTTTTGTTGAAGAAGCGGTGTTTGAAACATTAATCATTCCAAGACACGAATTTCCGTGGCCTTCCCAATAGTTGTAACCAAAAAGTCAAACAGGGATAGATGTATATGTGAGTATTTTTGAGTCACTATTAAACCTGACTTAATATGCAATTACCTAACTGTCAAGGTTCGAGTAGATAATGACAAAACCGTGTTTCACAAGAATTTCTCAGTGATAGATTCGAAGAATACTTAACTTTAAATTGATTTAGATTAATCCTAGAGAGACTTAATAAAAATATCTACCCATGTTAGATATTTCAGATACACAAGATTATCATGTTTAGAATTCTCAAACAATATTTACAAAATGGGAAAGACTCCATTTTTTCATAATTTGGGCGATGTATCGTATTCTTTTGACGATATCCTCATAACTGGTGATGAAGAAAGCGACCAATATTAATAAATTAGAAAACTGTACTATCTCGTCTCTCCAAAATATGTCTGATAACCCAACGATCAAAATGTAAATCTTACAAAGAGAAAATTAGATATCTTAGCCATATCATCAACAAGAATGGGATTCACCGTGATAGGTCACACATTCATCCACTGCAGTTAATGCCTATGCCAGAAAATACAAGTTAGCTTTAATCATGCTTGAGCTAAATTAACTATTTTTCTCGATTCAATTAGGGCCTTCAAATGATTATATTATAACTGAATATATTTATACGAAAAGATACACCATTGAAAATGAAGTGAATCCCAACAAAAAACCTTTGTATGTGTGAACGAAATCTAAAAAAGTGCAAACTAATTAGCAATTTGAGACAATTAACTGAAACATTTCAATGATCCGGATGCTTCAACTAAAGCGTTTAGGGCTATTTTAGGACTGGTTGAATTCTATGGTTTAAAACGCCTTATTCGTTTTGAAAAATATCTCTTTCATCAAAGCCACCAAATTATTATATAATTTTGCAGAAAGCTCTCACAATTATCAACGCATTTTGTAAATTCAACAAGTACCTTTTTGTAAGAGAATTCATGATCCGAACAGACCATATGCCGAAAGATAAAATATTTTCAACAAACGTCAATTATCTGCTAGAGCTATTTCGAGACTGCGAAAATGGGCGTGACTTCTAGGATGGCACCAATACTACGTTATATATAAATCAGTCATTTCATATGTTTTAGCAGATACACTATCACGTATGCAAGCAAATAACACGATGATATTAAAGAAATTGACGAAGAAATAGAGATAAAGTATTCTGAGGGTCCATTGAGATCATAAATATTTATAAAAAAAGAAACTCAAATATCTATCTTGTTTAATGAATAGTGAATAAAAATCTTTGATATCCCATAATGTGGATGGTATAAAAAAGAAAAGCTTTTCGACGATTTTGTCGATTTTACGAAATCAACGAAAACTTTTCAATGAAAAAAAATTTATTTACGTCTGAACTTTGAATGGAGATTTCAGTCACCACGAAAAAATGAAAAATATTCAAGCTACACGACGGTCATTTTGGAATAAATTACATGAAATATACCATTATGTTATTTATCGAATGGCTTAAAATTCTGACTGATATTGAAAATTATTTCAAAGCATGTTACTCTTGTCAGAAACACCGTTATATTGCTGAGAAGGTACTGATGAACCTTGTGAACGTCTTCATATTGATTTTTCAGGTTCATTTGATCATAGAATCTGGTTCGTTATCGTGGACTTATAGATAAAATGGATTGGAATTTATCAAGTAGAAAAAACAAGAACATCGAATGTGATACTCTCATTCGATTCCACTTTCTCACATTTGGGTGTTCCCAGCACAAATATCTCAGATAACGATACCTATTTTACTAGCAATGAGGTAAAGTTATTTTGAGATATGTATCAAGTAAAACACACAGTTACTAACCCTTATTCCAGCTGCATAAACAGATTTCTTGAGCGAGTAATAAGAATATTCAAAGTCAGGTACAAAAGCGGAAAGAGAGGTGAGCGAAAACGTTCATGAATACCTAAAACAGGTCTTGTTTACAATAAGAATGATATCCACATATCGTCATAACTTACTCCATCTAAGTTTCTTATGTGAAGAAAATCAAATTGCCTATTCAAAAATATAATGCCAAACACTCGAAGAGCTACGCACGACGCTAAGTTAACCAAAAAGTTATATCAGAATCGGTAAATCAATGGTAATAAAATCTCATGCAGCGATACGCCTGCGTTTTTGACAAAAAAACAAAATTATTCATATTGGATGCGATAAAAATTCTTTATTCGCAATCATAAGTTGTGGAACTCGAAGTTGGAGACAACAAAAAGCATGCCGAGGATTTAATAGAGAGTATAAACACGTCTCATACACAGGTCACAAATGTGAGGAATCTTCGAATCGTTTGAAAAATAAAGATAAAGAGTCATTCAGAGACAATGAACCTGCAAGAATAGAAATCCTAGGGTATCCTGACAATGAGATGAAGCTTACACATACAAAAGTTACACGCCAGAGGGTTTCTTACTACGAAGATCAGAACGTCTTGAGAAAAGACGGAAACTAGAGTATGAAAAAATGTATTAAATGTAATGAAGGATAAGATTATACGAGTCGTTAATACGCATTACTGAGGCGCTCCGTGGTGCATAATACGATTAATATTTGTTTTCTGGTCAATATCGTAGCAGAAATAAGATTGATATCTGTTTCGTATGACGACATAGTTAATTGATATCTCAAAATTTTATCATACTAAATAACAAACCTAAGATATAGAATTTCGAAATAAGAAATATTTCATAAATTTTGAGGGAAACAGTTACACTTCGTCATTCTTTGTCGCAAAAATAACTCAATCTATTCGTTGTGTTGATTTTTTCATGATGAAAAATTTGACTACAAAATTATTGGTAAAATATTTGTGAACTCTAAATCTTTCTCATCGATTTCGCAAGGTCAAAATGTTACCGAAACACTACTTTTGTGAAATATTTCTAGATAAAGATCAATTTATCTCAATTATGTCCGATATTCTGAACTTCACACCATATTTTTACAGAATAATCATCTGTACATACTAAAGCACATCGTGTTGCACCATACACGCTACGTATACGCACATTTGACTCGTGAATTATATAACATATCGCTTTTGCGATCAGATCACAAAACCAGTGGTTGACTTTACTCCAAACTGCTGAGAAATATTATAATATTTGGAGACTAGTTAAAGAATATAGATAACATAATGACTTAATTAGTCCCCATCGGTATCAAAACTACCTGTTTAAAATTCTACGTCACTCTTAGCTGGATATTAGATTTTGTAAAAAAATTTTTAGCGGGGATATCATTAGATACCTGTAACTTTATATTATGTTACTGCTACGGTGATTATTCGCATTTCTTCTTGTTCGAATACCTAAAGATGCCATTCGAAAAAAATTGCATTAAAAAATTTACAAATGGTGGTAGAGTTAATATCAAGAGATATCGTCTTCTAATACATTTAGTTGAACTTTACTAACATTTAAGTCAGTATGAGAAGTATCCTAAATCCCATCTGAAACAAATTTTACAGCGTCGTCTGACAATGATCTAGAGATTAATCAATAGTAAATCTAGGTATGTCAGTTTTAAATTTCTCGAATTCAGGATCTCTCATGAGGTATTAAAACTCATACATGAGAAATTAAAAATATTTATGACACAAAACCAACGTATTTAAATTTTGTATAGAAATATATGGTAATGATTAATACTTAACATCATTTCGACCAATGTATTGAATGACCAATGAGACCACTCTATTCCGCTCTTAACAAAAGATGAAGCATTAGTTTTGACCGAATATATTATTTCAGCCTTCACACATGTCAAAGACGCGCTGCCTAAGACAACTCTAAAATAATATTCTGCAACTGACTCTCTTTATATTCAACAATTGGTGGATCAGCAAACTTAAATTCTTGCCGTTCTATAATAACATGAGATGAAAACATGGCAAACTTTAGGCTTTTTTGTCGAAATTTAAAGCCTCAATCATAAAAATATGAAGTTTCCAATCTTTAACATTTTTGTTCTTATTTTCTGTCTTTAATTTTATGCACTACTTAGAAGGTGGAATACTCACCGCTTTTAAAGACCAAAAATCTCTTACCTGTGCATTTTTTTAAACATAAGAAATCTATCAGACCTTTCAGAATTTTTAAAATTAATTAATAAAAATGTATTTGCGGTCGCAATATCAAGAACATACTTCATTTACATAAATGCGCTAGCTAACGAAATTGACTACGTCACTTGCGCAGTCTAAAGATTCGAATATAAACTTAAATTATGCACAAAAAACAGAGCGAGTGATTGCAAAAGAAATAAACATAAGAGTTTCTTATCTTTAAACTATCTTTATTTCTCAAAGGCAAAACTAGACCAATTAATTTAATCCCGTTAGAATTGAAAAATACTCTACATGAAATATGTATTTCTCATTCATCGATACTGGCAACAATAAACCTTGATGCCAGCAAAATCGTTTATGAAGGTTTGCTGAAAAAGCTGACATATTGGGGTACAGCATGCATGTTCTCCCATATATATGAATCTAATAAACACATCAAATCACCGTTTAAAAATAACGAACTAAATTCAAAACGGTTTCATAAAACCATCAGCGAAAAAGTTTATCAAGTACCTGTTTGCATGAAAAATAGCAAAATCATTACGAGTATAGATCGTTTTACGAAATGTCAAAATACTCTCAATTTGTAAGAAATACCTGTGGTAACACTCGCTAGGGTATTAATAATAAGTTTAATATCCTCTTTTGAATATCAGTGTGATATATCATCAGATAGAGAACCCCAATTCACGCGAATCTTTTGGTAGGAAGGGTAAAAACTCTTTAGAATTTAGCTGTATTGCCTTATATCATATCAACCTCAATCGAGTGGAACGGTTGAACATTTCCACTGTAAATTGAAAAAAGCTAAGCAGGCGAAAACAAGGGTCATATATGGATCGAATATTTACCTTTTATACTATTGAGTATTCTGACAAACACAGAGTAAGACATAAATGCTTTAGTGGCTGAACTAATGTTTTGACCTCGTTAACCCAATCGAGGGGTTCGTTGAGTTGTCGCTTGAAGATATCAAAATTATTTCATCATTATACAATGCTAGAAGTTTAGATCTATCACCAAGCCAAATTCCACGTCATGGAAATTGTAAATTCACATTACCAATTAAAACTTATTTAACGGTCAACAACGTATTCGCCAGGGGCTACAAGCCTGTCAAAAACCCCTTAAAAACATTATAACTGACTATATAATGTTTAAATAAAAAGTGAAATAACATTTCGTTTTTTAGTAGGATTGACAGAAGATTGGGTGTCAAATGAAATACTAAAAAACGCCCACTTTTTAAAAAAATTCCTTGATATACAGAATACCGATAAGCATGGTGTTAGAGGCGGTGATGACGCACACAAACATAATAATTATTCGGCGGATTTCTGGTAGATTGGCGAGGCATTTAGCAATAAATAATTCTACTCCACTATCATCTGCTACAAGACAACCAGTCATATTATAACAAAAAATACAAATAAACACGCATATTAGTTTCTCAAATAAGGAGATCATTCAAGTTAATATTTATTGCGGATGATAGAACCATCATTTCTCATTTGAATTTTAACTGAAATAAGTCAAACAATAAATTTTTATATTAATCAAATCTGAATTTCTCAGCTTCTCGATCAGGGGAGAGATTAAATGATGTCAATGATGAAGACGTAACTTGCAAACCCCATTTTCTTTTATGTTAAAAATTAAAACAGATTCGCCTCATTAATTCAGCAGAAATATTTGGTTCATTGACTAAACAACATTTTCTAATTTGTGTTTTTAAGCCTTCTATCAAGTCTTCAATACAATCAAAGTTTATCTAATAAAGAGAAAAAAAAATCAATCGCTTTTCATGCGATTTATACAATCATATAGGAAATAAATAAGCGAGATTTTATTCGTTTAAAATTTGAGAGAATTAAAAATTTGTTATTAATTAATCGGTGAGTAGTGTTATCAAATGCGCCCCGCATGAAAAAATTATCAAATTCGACCAAAGCTTATTTCATAGATTCAGTTTTATATTTCATATTTATGCACTTATGGTATAGCCCATACATCGTAAATCCTTATATCCCCCTAATTCTACAAATTTAAGAATTTTTTATTTTTTGACACCATTAATAGTGTTCTCAAATATGAGCAAACATGACATATTTATATAATCTTAAATCAGCCTCTATCTGTGTCGATCAAAATGATTTCGAAAGTACGTATAACTAAAATTTATAAAATCATAACGTATATATAATCGTGAAGTTAAATACTCTGTGACGAATTTTATAATCACTTCTATAATTCTCTAAAAAGCTATTAATTATGACGGCATAACTAATCTAGAAAATAATGAAATTTTGCTTTGAGAAATGTATCAGTTATTGTTTAATAATTCTTAATAAATACTTAAATTAAATATTCAAACAATTTAGAAGTAAAAAACGGTAATAAAAATTATGCGACACTTTTTGTTCGTTATTAATTACTTTTTTTATAACTGGTAATTATGAAAACTATTTGAAATAAACTGAGAAAAATTTAGTGATACAATAATTGTATTACATGAAGAAATTTTTATGTATACTCTTCTTTGATTTTTCAGCAATAAAAAAAATTAAAAGTTGTGCAAGTGTTTATAAATTAATATTTTGACGAAATTTTATTTATTTTAAGTCAATTAATTTTACTCAAAGAATGCTAAATAATGACAAGATAATAAAATTTTAGATATTTTTTACATTATATCTAATATTCTATAAATGGAAATAAAAAAATTTATCATCCAAATACTATTTTAGGGTATACGTTGTTTTCTATATGTAATTTGTAAAATCTACGCTCTGAGCATAATTTGTTGATTCCGTAAAAATAAATTTAATTAAAGATAATTTTGCTTTTTAAAATTGGATGACTTCATAGCTGATACCGTTAAAATTTCTAAGTAATTTAAATTTAATTGTCGAATTAATTGATATTTCTTTTTTTAATATTTTTTATCAGAAATTACTTATTATTTATTGATCCATAGGGATTTAAAGAAGAATATATATGCGTAAAAATAAGCGGCGGGGCGGTTTGATAAAACAAATAAGCGTATTATCGGTTGTTTGAATATAAATATTAGGAATGAAACCTGTTTGGCTGTTTTTGTGTTCTAATTATCAATGGCATTTCTCTTATCTGCTCACCAAGCGAAAAGAAGGTATGCTAAGAATTAAAAAAATTTGCATGTAACAAAGTTTGAAAATCAGTGCAACTTTTAACCATCGTAAAATTTTTATTCTAAAATCGTTTCGATCTATAAAATCTATCTATTTATTAATTTAAATTTTAATATTATTTTGTAATTCAAAAAAAAATTCCTAACTCAGGTTTATCATGACTTTCTTCGCGTAAAACACTTAAGATTTATTTAAATTTAATTTTCTTTAGATTGAATTTATTTGTTTAACTTTCAATATTATAAGATACCTTTATCAATTAATATGTCTTTTCTTGGTACTAAAAACATGTTTATGGTCTCAAATGCCTCGATTTGTGTTTTTAGTATATATTAACCTGATTGTGTCTGTCTATTTTTTTATCGATATTTCGAACTCGTGATATATAAATCAAGTTTATTTGATTGTAATGATTTTTTCTAATTTTAACTTTCAATATATTCGATTTTTTGTCTTAACATCGGATATTTCTTTAACGTTGTATCATTGTACATTGATGTTTGTAGGATTAAGGTCCTGATAACTTTTTCAATTTTTATATTTATTAACAATTTTAGGATTTTAAATTATTCTTTAAAATTATCATAATGAGCATAATGCTATAAGATATCATTTGTTTATTTTCAATTTCACTCTTGTGGTTTATAATTTTTGTAAAATTTAAACAGTTCAAAACATATTAGAGACTATGACTAAAATTTTAAATTTTCCTTGTTTTCGAGATTTATATTTACACATTCTACCATAGAATTTCTTATACTATCCTTTTCAAAGATTTCACGCATTTCAATTTAATGTTATTGAATGAATAATAGATTATGTATCATTTTCGTTAAATTCCTATAAATGTATTTTTTAGCTCATTTTTCGAATTTCCCTTGGGTTATTTTTCTACTATTGTAGGATATTGAGCACAGATAATATTTTCGTTGAATTTTGGATTAAGGTGACCGTTATTTTTCATACCTTAATATTTGAATATTATTAAATCTGATTTTATAGAATTCCAAAGCTATGATTTAATCTATACATCTATATATAGTATTCTTAAAAATTTTCAAAAAGATAAACAAAAATAATAGAATATAATTAATTTATAGATTCAAAAAATGTTCATTGAAGCAGTTACTTATTTGTTGTCAGAAAGAGAATTAACTATCAATTATCAAAATGTATGAAAAAAACTCATCTGTAGTTGGATGAGTCTAAACGTGATTACATTTGCTATTTGGTCAAGTATAAAATATGTATGAATTAACCCATATTATCAAATTAAATTCAGTTAAGGAAAATGACGGCGGGGTTAATCACGAGAAGATCAAAGATTCATGCTGCGACATGTTTCTATCATCCTCTTTGCATCAGCTTATTGCTAAACAGCGGTGTGAAAGTTTAATGAATGATATTGCTCGATTTGGATTTGACAGCGTATACAACATTAATATTATTTCAAGTCAATTGAGTCAATCATACAATGTGTGAAAAGAGATCTTATTCGTCATGGAAAACTGTCTTCAGATGAAGAAACTCCTATTCCTCTTTTGTATAATACACAGGAATCTACGAGTTATTCCAGTAGAGATTCTCATGTTCACGGAAGAAAATCTTCTGTAGATTATCCTAGAGTTCCTGAATATTCAAGTATAAACCTCTTTCAAACTAAGGAAATCCAAATTTTCATGATGCGTCAAAATCCAGAGACTCATCAGAATAATCAAGAATGTCATAAATAGTACAAAAATACTTATTGTTCAAATAAAATGTTTAAAAACATACCATTATATCGACCAGTTTCTATGAATAAGCTTTTTAGCGAGTTGTGTTATATATGGTGGGTCTTTTTAGAGTGGTATATTATTTTGAAATATTGGCCATGTTTTACATTGTAAAAATTTTGTGGTTGATTTTTTTCTATAAAATTTTCTGTTTGTCATAGGTTAACCGATACTAAGGGTATTTTTTCACCAGATAGCTTTTAACTTATCTACTCTTTAATGCTATCAATGAATAAAATATCGGCTAAAATATGATAAACGAAGAAGGGAAATTGCTGTTAAAATTATCTAGAAACATTTATTTATATTTGATTTCAAAAAATATTTTCTAAAAATGTTTAAAATTGATGGTTTAGGTTAATTTTTCATGTGTTTAATTCTATTAAAAGAATTTGATGACCTTAAAAAGAACGATCTTATAACGTCGGCCTCATGGTAGAACATTGAATTATTTTAGTATGTATTCTTATAAGAAAAAATTATTTCTCCAAATCTGTCAAAAATGGTGTATAAATAAAATAAATTAATTTTTATCTTTTTATGTTTTGAAATTCTATTTAAATCTGATTTGGATCAAAAATATATAAAATTTATAAAAAATTATTTTATAAAATACTGAGTTTTTATGTCATAATTTTATCACCAATCAAACTATCATATGTAATATCCTAGGTAGTTTTGATATTTTGAAATAATCAACATTTTTATAAATATCATGTTTATCTTGATTATGAATTTTTAAGCGACATAAAAAATCAAAAGGTAGAATAGAACTTTAAAGACGAACATTACAAAGTCACAAAATATCTTGTTCATAACTTCCAAAAAACATTTAGATAAAGTCGTATTCCATTAAAAAGTCAAAATTATGACCCTAAAATCTGCCATAAGACTGCTAAAGTTAACGATCTTTTTACTAGGTATGAAGGATATTTTTCTGACTTAACGTTGAAATTTTACTTTCTATTGTTATCTAAACGATCCATGTATTTTTACTTAATCTTACGAAGCTTTATAATTCAAATTTTAACACTTGATTTTCTATTCCCTTTTATTTGTTTAATTCATTATTTTCAGAAATTTAGTGTGAATTATAAACTACTCATAGTTTTAATTTTTTTGAATACCATGTGCTATATTATAGAGTAGAAAACTCCTCAAGACATATATCGTTGTTAGATTACCATACCAAATATTTCAT
The DNA here is from genome assembly GCA_024349245.1 of Neodontobutis hainanensis. Classification (NCBI taxonomy): domain Eukaryota; kingdom Metazoa; phylum Chordata; class Actinopteri; order Gobiiformes; family Odontobutidae; genus Neodontobutis; species Neodontobutis hainanensis. Next base: position 45,198 of record JALDNG010001235.1, read on the forward strand.
AATGAATTTGAATTTTTCTTCATTTTAATCTATAATAATCATTGTTTATATATCATTTAACTGTTATACTTGAACATACTAGCTCTTTTTTTTATATCTAATAAAGATCTTATTACGAATGTGGGGACTTTAAATATAAATTCCGGTTCGTTTAGAGTTAATAATATATGTTGTTTATTTTATTGAGAACAATTTTGAAATTTTTACTTTGAGTATCCAATTCAAGTGGATTTTATCTGTTTTGTGTTGTGATACCTTAGAATAAATTACCGATTTTTAAATTATTCAAGAATTTCTTATAGTTTTCAAAACAACGAAGTCATTTTATTCAAAACCCAAACATATTTATTTGAGCATTGGCGCAACACTAAATATTCTCAAAGATTAGCATGATATGCAAAAACAATCTGTAATTGATGATTAAAATATGAGCCAAATTATGGTTGATTAAGATGAGATGGTGAAAATCTCGATAATCTCAAATTATTTAAATCTTCTGATTGCTTTTTCTTAAACCAGTCATGTGATAATTTTGATTTCAAATGTATATATTAAGTTCCAGCAATTATAATTCTCTCAGTTTATGTTTTGACCCATCATGATTAGCTTCATCAATTTACTTAATTTAAATAAAGATGTTTAAATATTTTTTTAATATAAACCACATATTCTAAGTACTTACACAACCATACAAATAGTTTATCATAATTCCAACTTCGTGAGGCTCATCAAACGAATGATGAAAGTAATTCTTTTCAAAACAAAAAAACATAATTTTATTAAAATTTTTGTTGATGTTTAACAATAGAAAAATGGTTAAAAAAGCCATAGATGGACTTTATAACGTATTCATTGTAAATTTATAAAGTAATTTTTGAACATTTTTCAAGAAATTTCATTTAATGTATTTAGTATCAAAGCCTGGATGTGCAAATATTCATTCGAGGGATTGACATTTTATTTTATCTGTTAAAAGATAGTTAAAAAATTAAATTGAATAATGTATTTTTTTGGATGATTCAGATTTTTAATGTCATGAACCTAGATGTAACTATTATGATAAACTCAAATATTACTTCAGTATTCAAATTTCTACTAAGCTTAGAGCATTCAAAACGCGCAAAGATTAAATTTAAAAATCTGATAGTTTTTGGATCTTCATATGACTTATGTTACAGTTTCTATCTCTTACTTCTAGAATCTAAGACACTAGTCTATTTTACTCAAATATATCAATTCAGATTATTTGAATACATTTAATAATATTTTTCAACAATGTTATTATCAAAACCAAATTAATATTATGATTTCTTTTATAATATAGCCTTTAAATCAACTATCACTCAATTCATTCAACGATAATCGAGTTTATCAATTAAATTCCTTTTATATCCCAGTACACCAATTTTTTAGCATCAAAAAGTCTTTCCCTAAAACATTTGAGATACGTAGATTTCTCTTCAGTATCGTAAATTATGATGAGCAAATTTAGATAACATCAGATCCATAATCAAGGGTGTTTGTTCCAATAGCTAGGTGTGTTTTGATATCGAATATTTCCCAATGTTTCGGGCCAGCTAGTTAGAATTTTATGAAGTTATTTGAACAGATAGAAAATTTAAACCCTATTTTAATATACAACGTGACTTGAATTTCCTCTTTGAACAGAAATCTAAAAATTTTTTTATTGATATAACATGATATGGCCCTTTCAAATTTGAATAAAACTTTTTGTCTTTTCACTCTCTTCAGTTTTCAGAAAATTTATTAACACAATATCACAGATGATAAATTTCATATAGTTGAAGCGCACCGCATAATTTATTCTATGTATTTTACAAACATTCTGTAAAAGGAAGATTCAAGTAGTTCGAAGGCTTTCTATATCCTTTCTTAACACCCCAAGCTGTTTTCAAAATTTGTAAATCAGAAAATAATGAAGAGGAACTCTCTCCAATTTAAAAAAAACTGATTTGAAAATACCGGTTGTGTCATGTATGCTTGTGCTATACACGGAAAAAATTTCAGATAAACCCACTAGCCACTCATAGTTGTTATCAATCCACTATGATTCATTTGAAATAAGCATAACGTTATCTATTTCTGTTATAGAACTCTGAAAGCTAGTGGTATGGTCTCTTACTAAATTTTTTTACATTTAAAGTAATTTGCTTATATATCTGAATATGTAGTTTCCAAATATGGCAATAATTTTTAAAAGCCATTTTAGAACGTTAAAAGTAAAGCCTAGCCTTTCGTAACATAGTTAGTGATTGATTTGGTTTCAGCTCTATCAACGGTTTGCAGTTACAGTTTTTCTTTAATTATCGAAGATTGTAAGAATTTGATGGATGGCTTTACCCGAAGAAAAATAACCGATAATGTCCATCCAAATAAATTTTCAGCGTTTAATAAAAAAATAAGTACGCATGGGTACTTTGACATAAGATTGCGACATTAATTGGAAGCAACATTTTTCATAAATTAAAATCCATCTGTCAATATCTTTTCGCATATTTGGTTTGTAGTATCTCGTAGTTATTCTCTCTGTTGTCCATATTGTACCCATTTGGGTCATTGTGTTGTGATCTACACATATTTTTGTATTGCACCTGCTTTGAAGGGATGACGAATCTATCTTCGAATCCTCGAATTTGATTATGTACTCTGAAAAGAATACCATTTTTTAAGAACAAATGCTTTTATCGAAAGTTTCCTAGTGCTTGAATCTTACAATAAAATTTCTTGAATTTGTGATTAATTAGCTCTATAATATCCATCCCCATGATATCAACACGGGCAATATTTCAACCATCTCTAATTGTCCCTCTGATTTTTAAAGACGTGGTTCTTTGCCTTTAAAATTTTAATCACGGCCTCAACGTGCCATCTATGTTATGGTGTTTGATCGCGAGCCTGTAGATAACAGTAATATTAAATTTTCAAAAGAATTACAGCCCTCTCCCCAGTTGCCCATCTGTCTTTTGTGTTTATCATTTGTTTCAGTATCTTGTGGTCCATGCTTAAAATTAATTGAACTCCAAATGGTGTTGTTTAAATTTCGTAACGCCTTAATTATTGCTATTATTTATTTTCGAGCAACGGATAAGAATTTTACTTCGTGGCTCAAACTTCAACTGGAGAACTGAATCACAACATCTTAACCATTTAGTATTTTTCTCACATAACGCCTAACTAATTATCACATGTATCTATGTCCACAATAAAGGGAACGCCATAGTTTAGGTAGTTAAGATTTATGAATTCAAAATTTTTTATTTTCATTGATTAGAATGGTACTTTGTAATCTTTTTTTTCATTCTCAGAATCTCTTTGGGGTAAGATCTATATGAATCGATTCTTTTTGAGAATGGTTTCTAAAGAATCGCATGTAAATGAAGTGAAACCCATGAATGATAATAGATACTTCATTCTAATTGGTCTCTTCCAACCTTTAAATAAATATGTTTTATCTAGGTGTGGACTAATCAATAATTTTCAAAGGCTAACCCTAGGTCCTCAATTTTGACATGAATTAACACATTTATCTATTTTCTGCTTAGTGTTTATTGTTTCTATATCTTTTACAACATCTTCAATATATCTGACGTGTACTTCGGCTGAAAGATGAAATATTTTTCTTCTTTCTATGTGAACTATAGCATTCTTTGTACTCTTATTTGATAACAGTTTCCATAATACGTTGAAAAATGAAGGGAGAAATTTACAAACATAAATTGCATGACAATGAATTTTTCGAAGCAATGGATAAAGTTAGAAGCAGCTCTCCTGATATCATCGTCATCTATAGCCACTTGTTGATGTGATGAGATAATGTAAAATAATCATAAATTATTAACAACCACCAAGTTTATCTCACGTCAAGTCTATTTTTGAAAGGTAAAAGAGATCTTCAGTAAAAAATATGTTGATTTTTAATTTATCACAATAAGTTAGATTAACATCTATTCTTTCTGGTTCTAACAAGTGGATATGCACATGATGATAGTCTTTTTCCTATGGTTCATGCACACAGAATTTTATCGATTATTATCTTTGCTTCATTTTCTAAATCAACAGGTTACCGCCCTGAACCATTTTGCGCTCGAAGGCACTTGGCTGTATCAATTCTGTGTTAAAATAAACGACACCAGTTTTAGTGCTATATGTTTTGTTTAAAACATTATAATGATCAGTGAGCGTTGATAAAAACATGTCTTGTGTGTTTTGGTTTTATATTCTTATTTTCTGAATTAATCTTTACCCTTTTCAGCGTTGCTTTAATGTCAAGTTATCTATAGTTAATCGTCTGGTCCTTGATCATATTCCCCTCTTATGTTCAGATTATCACGATATTTGTTTTCAAATTTAAAATAGCTTCATTTTGAGACATATAATCGACTGCAATATACAATCAAAAACGAGATTATCCACAGTGTTCAAATCATAGCAATGTTTTATTTTTCCCAGTCCAAAATGAACATTGACAGCTCCCCATGTTATTTATTCAATATCGTCGGCTCTCCTCATTATTGTTGGATGATTGTTATTAAATTACAAATTTGGTATATTTTTGACGTTTTCTTTCGTGGCATGAAAATAGCTTGATTCAGGATCGAGCAACAAATATGAGTCAATTCCATTTTTATACCCATCAACCTTGATAAATTACTGATCTCGCGTTGTTACCTTGTTTCGAAGGTAATCTTTACTATTTGACTCGTTGTTGTATATTGGGATAGATGGAGGCAATCTCTGGCAATATAGTGTACTAATGGCTGCGATAAAAGTTAACTAGTCTATTCTTCTTTGTTTAGCTTGTTAAGTGTTAAAGTTTTGCGAACTCGTTTCTCTAATCAAAAACTCTAACAAATCTAAGTAGTGAAACTCTGGGCATTTCAGATTTGCTCTGCAACCTGAAAACATTTTTCACCACCTAAAAACTTCCGAAACCCTTTTGAGGTTACCTTTGTTCACGATATCTTTAAGATTCTCGTTGCAATACCATTTTTTCATCTGACGATATTTAAAGTGTTATCAAGGCCCTTCTGAGAGGTTGACAGAAGATTGTTACAGTATTTGGAATGCGTATTCAGCGTATGACGTCTTAAGCCTCCATAATATTAATGAGTATAAGCGTTTCAATCCTTACATCCGAAAAAAGTGCTATCACGTTGAGTCATCTTCTCAATAAGAGCTTCATGTGTATCGTCATCCCAACCAAATGAGAACAACTCATAGTAACTTTCGTCTCACAAGCAAATATTAACTGGTCATTTTTCTCCTCAACTGGAAGCTCAAACATTTTGAAGGCTAGATCAAATTTTCGTATCCATGTTTCAAAGACATACCAAATAAGAGAGTTAAACAACCAATGCCATCTGCTGACAACTCTAATTGTAATTTCGCCTTTTTATCCCCCATTACTAAATTCACTGCAAGCTAATCTAGTTAATCTAAAGCATGTCCGTCACATGTATAAATGAATACTTGGTCATTTAAGAGTTAAACATTTTCAAATCCGTGTTTTTATTCGAATTTACTATCGATCTCTACTGTATAGAATTTATATTTTAGCTAATATTTTTTATTTAACAATTTCATCTTTTTATAAAAATCACATTTTACCTTGATTTAAAATAATGATCATTAATAAAATTAAATTTTATTTCATTTCTTCGAATTATTTCAACATTTTCTTCGATATTTATCAGAGGTGCAATGATTTTTTGAGATGTTTAAGATAATTAGAAAACAAACTTAAAAAAAAGAAGGACATTAAGAAATTTTATATAGCCGATCCCAGCACAAAAACTCGCATGTTAGTAAATAAAACTTCGAAAAATTCAAGCCTAAATGAGAAAGAAAAATTCATATCCTTAAATCATGCCTATCTATCAGGCTTATTTATAGTTACCCTGAAGCGTTTTTTCTTTCCAAGTTGTAGCTATTGTGGTTTAAAAATTTCAATTTTGAATATATTATATATATTACACAAATAAAACAGCAACTAAATAATATAGATCAAATCTATTAATGATTATCAAAAATAAATCTTTGTTGTGTTTCAAATTTCTTTCAACCCAGCTTCATATTTTCATCAAAATAACCCAAAATAAAAATATTTAAAATTGATAATTATCATGCTCTAAAAATTGAAAAATAAAATATTGATTCATGGTTTGAATCCTAATGTTCTTGTCTTAATTTAAACATAGAATCATTTAAATAAATTTTTTAACAGAAAAATTACACATCAGATCACAGATTTTTATATGTAAAAATCGATGTTTCTGGACTAATTTTCATAATTAAGGAATACTTAATATCTCTAAGACATCCATCAAAAATAAATTTATTTTTCAAAATATTCAAAATGTAAAATTTTTTTAAAGAAAACAGAAAATTTATCAAAAAAGCCATTGATATTAATGCTCTTAATGACATGATGATGCCATGAATACTAAATAAGATTTTGATTTTTTAACAAATCTTTTTGTAAACGGTAAAACATCAAGACAAAACATATAATATTTTTTATTTATTTAAAATTCATTCCGTTCAGAGAATGTCACATATAATAAATATGAGTTCATATATTATACCGTAAACAAAATTAAGTTATACAAAGAAATTAAAAATCATCTTATGATATCAAAAAAGGATAATTCTGACGTAATAATTTAGTTAATCTGTCGAAAAATAAAGAATTAGTATATTTATTTTTTTAAGAAACATAAAGTATGTTATTTTGAAATAAGTAATTAATGTAAAAATTAAAATATACACGCGCGGGCACAAATTAGAATTACATGTAGAAACAATTAACCTTGAAAAAATGATTACTTTTTTCGAACTAAATATTAAAAATCATCTCTGTATATGTTGAATAATTTTTAGTTCATTATAATTTTTGTACATTTCTTCAGATCAAATGTAGAAATAAAATAATTAAAATTTATTCCTTTACTAATTCATATCTATGCGCATCATTAAAATCAATCAATCAATCACAAAATTCTAAAGAAAAATTTGAGCTATTAATTCTTAATGTCGATTTTGTCTTGGTTTAAACTTAGTAGAATAAAAAAATATAAAACACCTATTTGTGAAAGAACTATCTAGAATCATGAAACTATTGACCATAGGGTTTTAAAATATACTTTTCTTATGAATATTTATTTCTTTTAGCTTTGATTATTAGATATTTAATTTATTATATATTAAAATCAAATAAATGTTATAGAAAATTTAATAAAATGGATTATCTTGATCGATATATATTGTCAGTGAATCTACTTCAATTTTATTCTTTAAGATCAATAAGAGACCTATATCGGTTTAAGAAGTATATATTGCCTCTTTTTATGATAAAAATCATTAGCTAAGGTAACTGGATTTAAAAGTCAACTGAACAAACTTAAAAACAGTGGCATGGCAGCGTTGAATAGATAAATGATTATTTAAGGTAAAATTTGATTTAAAATGAGAAATTATGTCATTTTCATTATATTTCAAACTGTTTATTTGTATTTATTTCGTAGAATCCTCAAACGATGAAGAGGTTTATTGAGATTTCATAAAAATCTAAATTTAACAGATATCAAAAAACATCTAAATTGATTTACACAACTGTTTCATGATAAATTATATTACTCATGTTATATTTTACTTTTTAAATAATTTTACATTTATAAATATGCAATCAATCTTGCTGAAACAAAATTCTTAAATATATTCATATTATACCATGTTTGTGAACCAATATTCATCCATCATATGAGATGAGTCATTATTTATTATTCAAATTTATTTTCGATACACATTTTGAAAAACTCAGAATAAGAAAACCGCGTCTTTATGTTCATCGTGTCTAGTTGATTTAATTAATTTATAAATTATATTTTCTTGATCTTCTTTAAAGTTTGATGTTTAAGATAGGTCATTTTATCTAAATTTTGAAAAAGATACCTTAATTTCATTCAAGGCTTATTTTGAATCAGTAAATTTATTAAGTTCAAGATACCTTCATAAATAGTTTTATAAAGAAAAAAATATAAAAAAACTATGATTTCGTAATCCTTGTTTATTGTAGCTTTCACATTTTAAATTTTGATTTTTTTCGAAAAGGTAATAAATTTGTATACTAATGTTGACTATATATTTTAAAAAAACCTTTCATCGCTTATATTTTTTGAAGAATATTTTAAAAATTGTCAAAATGTTTTATGTGATATCTTTGACACAATGTTCTTGGCCTATGTATAAATGAAAATCATAAGCATTCTAAACTGTTTAATTTTTATAAATCTTGAACGATTATAATTCTTTCATAATTGGATATCAACATTTTATGAAAGGGTTGATTTATTTATTCGCAGTTAATAAATGTTGTGTTTTATTTTTGCCATGGCTTCGTAAATTAATTTAATATTTTAGATTTATAACTATTTATGGTATGACAAAAGATAAAATATAAAATAAATTTTTAGACACGTTTTATAAAATAATTATAAATCATTAACTTCTTAACGTGACATCAGAATTTTAAACAAGACTGTTTTTCTATGTATGGTTTAATGACTGAATATTATATTTTAATATCTCGCTACAATTCCTTGATTTTCCATTTATATCATTATATAGGATGTCAATTTTAAAAATAAATTCAATATATTTATGGTTTTTATTTTATCCTCAGTTATGTATTCACATGAATTTTTTTTTTGTTTTTCATTTTATAAAAATGATTTTTATGATCTATAGATCAGTTTTAACTTGGAGATTGCTGCAAGTGTATATAAGCAGTCTCCAAACCCATATGTTTAAGAAGTATTTAAATTATTTATTCAGAGTGCTAAACCCATATATCCTTATTTCTACTTTCACAATTTTTACGTTTATTATTTTACTGTTATATTATATTTATAATTTTTTAATATAATTACGGCTGAAAAGTTAAGTTATAGAACAGGAATAGCAAATGAATGCAGCTCATTGACATATAGATTAGTATCAAGCAAGAAAATTTTTCGAGCAAAATGCAAAAATATATTGTGCGTTCGATTCTAGTTTGGATGAAATTAAACGTAATTAAAATTGAAAAAATGAAGAAAAATGTACTTGATTCAATAATAATGAAAGCTAGGATGAATTTTCCTTATTTCCTTTCAGGAAAAACTCTTTTAATAGTTATAATCAGTATAATGACGATGATAATAGAAATGATTTTCAGAGTGTTTAAAGATTATTCCGATGTAAAATATATATAACAAAGAAAAATAAACTTGAAATATGAAAAATGAAATATTTTAAATTAAAAGTAAAACTAATTTGTTTATTTACGTGATTTCTGATGATTCAATGATGTTTGCTCGACATGTGATTTGAAGTTTTGTTATATATTTTCATCAATATATTTGTTAAAATATGAAAGATTCAAAAATTTAATCTTCAAATTTGCAATTCCTTGATATTATACTTTTTATTTCAAATTCTGTTTTTTAGATTTTTATTTAATTATTACGTTAAAAGATCAAGAGCATAATTGCTTGTTTTTCTTTTCTTCTTGTTAAGAGCATTTTTTTGTAAAATATTTGATAAATCATAAATTTTGGAAATTTATGGATGTTATGAATATAAGAGTACTTTTGAATTTGATTCTTTAATTTAACTTATTATTTAGAGTCTGATTAAATATTACTAATTAATCCTAGTTTGTTAAGCACTGTTAAATATATTATTCCACAGCTTTCTTTATACGTCTGTTATTAATACGCATAATCATGATCTTTTATCCAATTAAATTTTTATTTATTAACTTTGAGTATTTTATTTTGAAATTCCATTATTTTGTTGGAAATTTTAATCTGTAATTTTTATAAAATAAATTGTTGAATTAATTTTATATTTGTTAAAATACTTACGCATGAATGAATATTTATTTTTATAAAAATAAATATGAATCTATTCCATGAAATGATAATTCATATTTCGAGTTTTTATGTTGATAATTTAATCTATATCAGTTTTTTACATATCTTATAATTAATCGTAATAATCATAGTTATTTTACACTAAAATTGTTAAAATATTGAAAATTCGCACGATTGACTTATTTCTCAAAATCGATTTCCTTGATGTTTCTATCCATTTTTATTTTGAAAATTTGATTTATTTTCGCCTTTAGGTAAAAATATTTTGAAACTACATTCATATATAAAGCTATAAAAATAAACACAATTGTTTTTCAAAACCATAAAAAATTGAATGATATTTTTTATGATCAATTTTATAAACGATGTATTGAGGACATTTGGCTCTCAAAAAACTTCATGTTTCCAAAAATCATTTATTTTTTTCAAATGTATTGTGATATTTTTTTAATTTTAAGTTACAACTGCTATTGACATTGATTCAAGATGATAAAAATATTTGATTCGTATTAAAATTAATTAGAAAAGATTAATATCAATTATATTTTTTTAAATATTGTTCAATGAATACATCAGTGCGACAGAATGAACAAGAATTTTATTTATTTGAATTGAATCAGGGTTATTTTATCTAAAATGGAAAAATCAAATTAAATATAATGTATATTCTAATTTTTTAGTATCAATAAGTTTTTAGAGGTATGTAAACATAAATGTATTTAACATGTACGATGTGTTTTTAACCCGAAGATCTACGTAAGCGAGCCATTAATAACTAATCCATATGTCATTATTAAATAAAAAATTCCTTAGATATATTTATTGTGACACCTCGAATCTTTTTTTAGAAAAAAATAGGAAAATATTCAACGTATTATTTTTTTGAAAAAGTACTTTATTCTGATAAAATAAAGCAGCGTGCGATTTGCTCGTTTTATAAAAGTGCTTGAACCAACAGTTTTCAAGAACATCCAAACTTGATAATTATTTTTTTCAAATAAAAAATAATAAGATAATGTCTTATTATTTAGTCAAATTTAACGATCTTTGTAAAAATAAATTTTAATATGTAAATCATCTTTAAAAATATACTAAACTGATATTACAAGGAAGATTCAATTGATACGTACGATTTCGTTTCTGTTTATTTAATCAATTCAGAATTTCTATTTATACTGCTTATCCAACAAAAACTAATCATGTATCGATAAATGAATGAGTCTTTTTGTTTGAATATATTATATATAGTTTGATATTTAAATTACGAATTGTAGAAACTGTACGAACAATGTAACATCGAGAATAAATATTATATAAGTTTTCAGATTGTTTTTTTTATCTTTTATAAGTGAAACAAAAGATATATAAAAGTAAATATCATAAATGAAAAATGCCTATTCTTTTAAAGTTGTCTTAGCTATGATCGAACAACCCACATATTTATTAAATCTTTAATGTTCAGGATTATTAAAATTTCAACATATCTTAGATTTTCAACTACTTTCCTAATTTCTTCATGTTCTGTAGATTAGTAATGTTTTTTCTGCTCTTATACGATGAATCTACTAGATAAAGTTTTTCAATCACCCATCATAAATTTACAGGGTTGACAGTTGTCGCTCCCATAATTAAATCTGCGATTATCAAAATTAAATTTTGTTTTGGATGGTTATGCATAAGAATATCATTAAATATATACAAAAGCTATCATTTTTTCAGGTATACTCGGTTACGTCGTGTGTTGATTATTAAAAATTATATTCACGAAAAATTTAAAGTCATTACAATTCAGGTTTTGTTTTCTCGAAATCTATAAGTTAATTAGATTTAAAATCACAAAATGCACATAGATTGAAACAATTTTTTGTCTTTAAAAGCCTATATTTTTTCACACCTTCGTTCTTAAAAACCATAACCCATATGTGCATAAAATGCATCTAATATTCTTAAAATACTGAAAGTTTAGTCTTATAGGCAGTTTGTCTAATAGGCTAGAATATGACTGATGTTCAGTCAAAAAAGCAAATTTTTGTTTATAACTGATTTAATTCGAAATTTAGAGTGAATCTCGCAGATTATATCTTTGTTATCATTTGGAAAGTCTCAGAAAAAAATAACTCACTAATCTACTACGAAATATAAAAATGTTTATGATATTTTTATCTTTTATAAATATTTTCTTCGATAATATGTGCTTAAAATTTAACAACTTTTAAATCTCATGCGTTGTACATCAGTCATACTTGAATATATTCAAAAGAGGAATTCGAGTACACTATTCATTCAGGGTGACTTTTTCAATATTTATTTTGATTATTTTTACATTTGATACATTTCATTTTATTTTTAAAACTTTTTCAAGCACATCTTTAATCGTTTAATTGCAACATATCCAATATGAATAAAAATAATTTGATGATGAATTAATTCACAAATTATAAGCTTTTATTTTCGTCCAAAAATAGCAATAGTTTTTTATAACCGATCGAGTCTAAAAAATTAAAATGTAAAATTAAGTATTTTCCACACGGATTAGCCTATTTTTCCAATTTTAAAAGTTTACATAAAACAAGTCTAAATGCTTAAATAATAAATATCAAAAATAAAAATTTTGAATAATATCTGAGCTTTCAACGTAAATTATAAAAATGAAAGTTCAAATTGTTTTAATTGAACAAAGCTTTTAAATTTTATCAACAAATTTATCTTCAAATAATGAAACGATCTGGTTCACAATAAAAATCAAATTCAGGGATCCCCATAGAAATCTAATTTATTCAATTATTTCAAAAAATTTATTTTTAAATTCAAATATAAATTAAAGGGTAAGGGGATAAAAAGAATTCTGAGAAAATATGATTTTTATAAAAAGAAATTTCGAATATTTTAATTCTAAATATTTCATCTAAACTAAGAGAGATGAATAAACTAAATATTGACGATATATCGGTTATTCTCGCGTTGATTCAAATGTTAAAAAAAGACGAAATACATTATCATCAAAACGCATTTTTTCTTGCAATCAAAGAATGTAAAAAAAGTTCATTTTTAGTTTAATTGTTTTTATCTATTGTTAAAAAATCAAATTTAATCATCGCTTTTTTAAACATATTTAAGTATATTTAAACGTGAAAAAACTATTTTGTTGTGCCAAAACTGTTAAATCATTCAGGCCTAAACCAATTTATAAATAAAACGTGATTTTGTTTTTAATCTATGAATTCACAAACATACTGTTTATTAACTCTGCCATTAGATCTAATTATCTGACAAAAAATATAATAAGTTCTTGCGTTCTTTAAAAACATAAGTTAACTCTTTGAGATATAAGATTTAATTCAAATCAAAACTAGATCACATATAAAAACTTCTCCGTTGATGAAATTAAATGTATTAATATATTTTTAAGCAATTTACAATAAATAAAAAACTTTCGAATTAATATTTTAATGAGAGTGACAACAATCAGTTGTAAAAACAGAAATCAGAAACAGTATCTTCTGATTCCAATAAACACTCTTGTCTAAGATGTATTAGAATGAGATTTGCACTCAAAAAAAATCACAAAAGACGTTCTGTTATTACTAGGGGTTATGCTTTACAGGAAAAATAATTTGGGAAAAATATTTTCTTTCGAATAAGATAATGTTATCAAAACACATTATTAAAAAAGATTTTTATTGATTTTAAAAATATGCTCGACATTTTTGAACCTGCTTTTTATTCAGACCAATAAAATTCATTTTATGCAAAGATATTTCGTTATCTTTAAAATATTAAAAAAATAATGTTTATAATGGTAAAGAATCGAGTCTTATTAAGTATCTTTCAACACATCTTCAAATTTTATAAAGAGAAATTTATTATATACTTGTATCCTAAATTAAAGATAAAATTTAACTGAAAAGTTCAATTTTTAAACAATATTTAAAAAAGCAAGAGTAATAAATTATAATCGATTAATTTATACTCTAATAATATAATAAATTAAAAAACAATTATCGTATCAACATATTTTATCATAGTAGAACATTATGAGCTTAAAAAAATTGAAATTTATAAATTACTCTTCACTTTTCCCCTTTTTTATTTATTAAAAAATTTTAAAATACAATTATATGTGAAATTTACTTCAGAAAATACTTACGTAACAGAAATATATTTGAATGGGTAAATATAAAACAAGATTAATTTTGACCATTAAAAACATTTTATTTAACTTAATCCTTAAAATTTACCCTCATTTAAATAATTATGCATCTAGACACAAGAAAAATTTATCAAAGCTTATTAAATAATTTCATTATTTGATATTTACAATATAATATATATATAATTTGGATAGTTTTTGATAATTATCGACCAACAATATCATCTTGCAATTTTATAAAAATTTTCTTGTTTTTATTTATCTGCTTTAATTTTTTTTGATATTGACAATGTTTTATTTATAAAATATCTGCGATATAAATCGAACATAGTTATAAAATATCAATTTTTAAGAATTAATTAAGTAATATACTTATATTCTGGTCTCTTTCAAGTTTAAAAATATAATTTGAGAAAATCTTTATGTTTCAAAAATTCATCTCTTTAAAATTATTTTATATCCTCATTTAAGTACCTGAATAAGTTAAACTATAATTTACATTCAAGTGGCGACAACTAGGTGTGCAGTTTTAAAAGTAGGATATCTCATATTTTTCATTCTGTAATATTCAGTGACGATCAATGTTTATTTTTCTAATGCATTTGTTCTTATCTAGTGTTTATCGTAACCGGTAACTGTACAAGCTTATATAGGATTTTTGTATTTTCGCGAAATTTGTTGCTGACATCAAGCTTCATTCTTTTCTATGATTACTTCAAGGATATTACAAAAAATTCAATTTTATGAAATAATGTTAAATATTTTTTTTCAGAAAAAATAAAAAGTTGTATTTAATCTATCTTTGAAATTATATTAAAATTATAGAGACATAGATATCATCGACTTTATTCTTATCAGAATATCGAGAATTTGTAAAATCTGAATTTTACACACATTTTTAACAGATATCATAATTTTTGTTTGAAAAAACATAAATCATGAATGATCTTAAAGATAATAATTCTTAACTAATACGACAAATTTCGGATTTCATAAGTTGTTCTTTATTTTAAATTAAAAATAATATTTTGAAATAAAATTTAATAACAATAAAAAAAATTCTCCGATTTTCGGCTTTTCGTTGATTATTAAATGATAAAATGCGTTAATTTTAAAATTTTTATAAATCTAGAAATTTTACATTTCATCACATTAAAAATATTTAGTTATTATAGATAACTAATAAAATGCTTTTTTAACTAATACTTTCTTTCAGTCGATTCTAGACTAAGATGATTGAAATATCATCATTCAATGTACTTCTAAACTCGACATGGTTGTCAAACGAGTGATGCATGTTTAAGGTTTTTGCCTACCTACACATAAGAATGATAAACTTTTTAATTTTATCAAAACTGAGATAAAAATAATTTATTTTAATTGAATGAGAGATTCCTTTCTATGTATTCTTATTCCCAGTATATATATTTATCCTGATAAGTTTTTTTATTTTATCGTTCTGGAAAGGACTTTGAATTTAATATTCCAACTATTTTTTTAATATACACAATTATCAGTTTTAATTTCGATCATAATACAATAAATATATTTCATCAAATATTAGATATGTACAAATTTTTTTAACAATTATCACTAGGTCTATTTTTTTATTTCAATTTCTTAATCTTAAACTTTTTGATTTTATTGACATTTTAATTTCATATTATTTGAAATATGAGTCAATTATTTGATTTTTGTCATCATATATTTTTTGCATGAAAAATTTTGTTACTAGCTATTTAAAATGTAGTTTTTATATCATCTATGTTTATATTTTTAAGGTTTCTTATCTATTAACATTTAAATAGTTTCAGAAGAGTCATTTTTGGGTTTCATGGGTATATCTTGAATATTTATGTGTAGTAGTTTTTCTAAAAAGTATGTGTTAAGCAATTATTTTCATCTTTCAACGTAAAAAAGGAAAATAATCCAGGTTTTTGCCAAATACAAAAAAAGATTTATAAATGTTATATTATGTGAAAAATAAAAAGATGAAACCAATTCATGATACGATGAGGGAAAGAGAAAGTAATATCTCATAGGATAATACAATCTCTTTTGTAAAATAAATATATATTTATATTTAGTAAAAATTTATTCTCCTTAAAAACGTATCTTGAAGGCTACCTAGAATGCAGTGAAATTTCACAACATATTTTTATGATGCTTCATAATTTTAGCTTTAGAAGCCAAAAGTACATAAAGGGAATACAAAATTCAAAATTTTAAATATTTAAGATCTGGTTTTGACATTATATTTTTGAAATATATGTAATAGATTTTAAAAGTGTTAAATCCTTCTTATATTGTTCAATATGCTGCTTTTTATTAATTATTGAATTAAATATACTCATTTTGGACACTGTTATGACTAATTATAACAAAACATTTAACTATTTCTTGTCTGATAAAACTTAATCCTCATTAAAAATAGTTTAAAATGTTTTAGAGAAGATAATTTTACGTATACGGTGTTTCTATAAGCATAGTGTCTGATAGGTAAGTGTTTTTCTATTTACACATCAGAATGATTTGGAAGCTTATTATATTATATTATTTGATAAAAATTATAACCAAAAACATCAAAAATAGAACTTTTCTATGACAAAAACAAAAAATTCTAACATTAAGAACGTTTAAAATATATAAGTAGAAGATATTATTTTCTCAATGTTCTGATTTTGTAGTTATGTAATAAATCTATTGTTCTAAATGCCGAAAATTTTCATTCTGTTTTAAGTAATTTTTCAACGGTTAGATTTATAAAAACATTTAATTCATATAATTCTTTCAATAAATTATCGTTTTCTTTAAAATGGATCATTTTTCCTAATTATATAATAGACAATTTATTTTATAAATTGTTCTTCATATATTTATTATGTTGACTATAAAGTTTCATTGTATTTATCATAATCATATAATTCTACATGATATAATCTGCCATGAGGTAAAGTGTAAATATTTTGATACATCCTTTATTTCATTGACCCAATACTTGAGAATAATGTTCTTTATTTTTTATCAAATTAAACAATTTTTTCTGGACTTAAATATTTATATGAAAAGTATTAAAATTATAAAACTAATAAATTAACATGTCTATCTTATTATAAAAATATCTCTGCATTTTATTGAAGTTAACTTTATGAAACTTATTTATAAATGACATCTTTTTAGTTTTTAAATAAATACTCTGGTCAAGTGTTTCAACTAGAAAAAAAGTATGATATATTTAAAATTTCTCACTCACGCTGGAGAGAATACTTTTATAATTTAGATTAAATTTGCGAGAAATAAAACTTGAAAATTAACCTAAATATTGATTAAAATAGTTGAGCTGTCTTGTATATCTATTTTAAGCTGTTTTATTTTATTGAAAAATCTTTTAAATTTGTAAAGGATTCAAATGAAAACTTAAAAATTCTTATGAAGTTTTCTTGCAGATACATACACTTTGAACATATACGATATCAAATTTGTTGAATCTAACTTCTGTGAAACATCGTTCAAACTTCTTAAGATTTTATAACTGATTTGCAAATTAGTTTAAATTTTACAATTCCATAATATTTAATGTGCCAATTATTTACATAACTTGTATTTCCATAAGATAAATGACTACAAATACCCATCATTTGAATTTTGGCTAAATATCCATTTTTTATTTTGATAAAAATTAAATTATTATCATAATATTTAATCATGTATGTATTTTGAATTTTTATTATCAGAACAATTTGTATTTTCATTAAGAAATGCATGAAAAAAACATAATTTAATATTTCGACCAGTCATATAAGTTTTTATTTTCAAGCTAAAATATCGATTTAAAACTAGCATTGTGATCACATTTATAATACATGGCTCATTTAGGATATAAATTTTTTGAAATTGATTAAAATCTCATTCAATTAAAATTTAGAATTGTTGGATATTTAATCTGCCTTTGTATTCCATCGTATTAATTTTCTTCCAGATCTTCACTTCACATGATTAGGATTTTAAAATATAACATTTCTAAAAGTTTACAACCATGAAAGTTGAAAATCTGAAAGATATAATACTAACATACGAATATATGTTTTCAATTGAGTACCATATAATTCTACAACCGAATAACCCATACTTTATTAGTCTATATCAATATTTGAATGATTGAAGAATTTTATTAACTCTTTTAAAATTCATCTTAATCAAAATATATCTTCGTGAAGTTATAAAAAATATTAACTTCAAATTAATTAAGTGTTTCAAAAAATTATAATATTTAATCAGATATTCACATATGTTTTATACATACCTAAATATATTTTGCCTTGTCGAAATTTAAAATAAATAGAGAAATTTGTATTTTATCGTCACTTGAATCAAATGAAGGTCACTAATTCATAAAATTGGGAAATTTAAAAATATTTTATGTAAAATTTTATCTTGAGTACCAATACTCAGTATCGTTTTATTTATTTATTTAAATCAATGATTTTAGACGAATAATTTACTCTTAACGATTTGTCGTCTTGATTATTGTAAATTTACCAGATTATGAAAGTTTAAGTGTTGTGCTAAAAACTATCACTTATAATATAAAAATGTAGCGTTTGTTATTCTAATCGGAATCAATAAATCTAATGAGTTAATTAGCATCATCTAAGACATAAAAACGATTCCTGATGTTTTAGAAAGAATATCTCAGATATGAGAAGTTCAAATATTCATACTAAAAAAATTTCTATTAAGTATATAACGATCATTTAAAAATATCATTGATTAAATGATATTCATAAATTCATAAAATGTAAACATTCAATTGTGCATATTTCAAATAAACTGATTAATTTAGTCTAGAAGAGCCTAAATATTTCCACCTGAACTTTTAATGATAAGACTGTTTATTTGAATAATAATGAATTTATTAAAACCTTTTTAAACACATATTAAAATATATATTTCGGTTATTGTCTTCAAATGTTATAATATGTAATTTTTTTTTAATTTCCAGTTATATAAATAAATTTACTTTAAATAGCATAAATAACAATTTTTGAATCCCTAAATAGGTTTTCGTCATATGATCTTGTCGTTGTCTCATCACTTAAATTTAATAGGATTAAAATAATTTTCAACTCTTAATTTTACAAAATTAAAGATATTATGAATATTTTATATTTATATAATTTAGATTATTTAAAAAAAAGAGATTATTATTTTATTTTTGGATAATTAAATGTAGTACTAATCACAAAACGATTTCGAGCGGCTCTAGGATCCTTTAAAGATGCGGGTCATTTTGAGATTTTATCTCTTTCTTTCGATGAAAAAAATTTATAAATTATTGTTCCTTAAGTCACAATTCTCGTTGTAAATATCTTTATTTAAATTCTATAGGAATAGTTTGATAATTATATTTCTCTGCTTCTAAGATGGGTATTTTATCACTTAAATCTGAAGTTGATATTTCGGATAATATAACTCTTTGTATTACTTTCGTCTATTATGATAAAAAAAGCTATTATCGTATAATTGCCGCAAATTTAAAGATGCTCTAATTTGAAGAAGAAAAGATGATAATTCTAGTGAGTGAAATACTCACGTAACTCTATTACACGTATATACACTTCCAAAGAGTGGTCATGAATACGTAGAGAACTCAAAGGCGTTTTTTGAAAAGGCTTGCGTGTCTGATATCTTTCTTCGAAGGGAGCCTTGACAGGTTAACAACGTTCTTTCTTAATAAAAATGATGAAAACGCGTTTTTTCAGAATTACTGATTTCTCTGATTTTCAAAATATAGTGATGTAAATTATTTTTAAATAATTTTCAAAGATCGGTAATATATCTTCCCAAACCTATGATAAACTAGTTTTCTCATTAGAAAATATTCGCCATTTTTTACGTTTTTAAAAACCTCACGTTTCTCATACACAGCTTAACATTTGTAGTCTGTAGAAATAGAGAGCATATGTTCTATATCAAGAATTTTCGTATTCTTATTTGTAGCTGGTCTGTATGATATATTGGAAAGCGTGATAGAAGATGATCTTAGGTAAATAAAAAAATAAACAATTTGTACTTTCGAAAACTTTGTGTTTTTGACTTATATGTATTACAAAGATTTATGTTTACGTCAAGAGTATTGTTCCGATTTTTCTGTTCATCAAATAAAAATATTTTCTAGTTTTATTTCAAAAATGTTTTAACTGCTCTCTCCGTCAGATTGTCGCCTTCCGGAAAGTATTCTGATGAAAAGATTCTCTCAAATATCAGATTCTGACAAATTTTCTTGATCATGAAAGATTAGTACGGTACACCTACTTGCTCGTGTATTCTTTGTAGTTCACATAACATAGAAACGATATATTTATGAAATTGATAATTTCTCTGAATATATGCAGTTGCCTGAAAAAGCTTCGATCTTTTTCAAACATGGATCTTTGAAAATAACAAAATATCTAATTCTTTTTGATGAGTTGAATAACTATCATTAAATTCCATTCTTCGATATTTTGAAGTTTTCTTTATTGATTATTATGATTAATTGCGCCATAAAATAACGAGATAATGGTTCTAATATTTTAATTTTTCAAAACGTTCGATAATATTTTAAATATATGTATATATTTAATTAAAAGTAGTGATCCTTAAAAATGCAGACTGTATTTTTGTATCCAGTATGTTCCATATCGATAACAGGATAATTTATAAGGATATTAGTTCTTAACGATTTCGATACAAAGAGCAGATAATCTATAGTTCATATCTTAAATACAACATATCATCAAGTATTTCTATCTTATCTGCATCTTTAGAGTATTTTGTCTTGTTCATAATTATGAATTTAAAATAATTAGAATTACAAATTTTTAATCATCATGTTTTAAACCTGAACTTATAACAGAATATTTCTAATCTCAGTTATTTTCTAATATTCCTCGACAAGTGATCAGATTTTATCTTTTCAGTCTAAAAACGACAAATAGATAAATTATATAAAATGATATTTAAATTGATCTTTGGTTACGATAATCCATATATTTTTAAGTGGAAAAGTGGATAATGGTCTATTGTTATTATATTGTTTCTAATGAGCAAAATATTTTGAAAATTTTCATAACCCAACAAATATATAAGTCTTTTCAATATACAATCGGCTTGATTATACTTCTGTTTCCTTATATGTTAACCTGCAAACTAGATTGAGAAATTTTATTCCATCGTTAATTAAACATATATTTGTTAGCTTTCTGTTCCCATATTCACTCGTGTTCAAGATAAGGATATGACCTTTATTCCATAATCTCAGCTTCGGAATTTTGGGACATTTATCATTCAAAAGAATTGGACGAATAATCAATGATGAACATCTATCCATAAAAAATTGGGCCTTATATTTCATAAGAGTATTTAGTATCAAAGGAACTGCAAAATATTTTTAAATTAAATTCTTGTATGCTTCCATCACCCTTAAAAAACCTTTTCCATTATTTATGGATTTTTAGGTATTTTAATTATTTTATAAGCAGACTTTTCTGATGAGTCGCTTTTTATGCTAATCTCATCAACTTTATAACCAAGGTAATCTCTACAACTACGTCCTACTCTGTCTTTTTTGGAAACAGCTATAAGTAATATTATCTTAATAGATTGAATATTTTTGAAAATGTAAACTAATTTATACGTTTAGTACTTAGAAACACAACTATATTATCATGGTATACAATATAATTTTTTATATCGTTTAGTATAATACATGTCGCACATTGAAAATGTGAGGTTACATTTTTTAGTCAGAATGAAATTAATTTTAAACTCACATATCCCTTATCATTAAACTATCTAAAAAGCTGTTTTCCGACAGTCAGTTTCATTATACATTTCTTTCCACTGTGAACTATAAAAATAAGAATTATTGAAATATTTACATCAAGATTATTGTTTTGACTATTTGCTTATGATAGGATATGTTGAAGATTGTTAGCTTCACTTTTAGATCAGCCTTAAGTCGATATAGAAACCTCTAGATCAATTCTAATTTTTTTTATTGAGATGGATATGTGCATGTTTCTGAATTTCGTGAGGATTTTATTCGTCATCACATTATTTATATGAGTTTATATCATCCATGCTTTTATCTAATAATCTATAAATATTTTATGAAAATTGAACTTTTATTGTTACCTATTTTAATTTTCACCGTGGTTTGTGATTCCGCTGTTCAATTTTCACTCAGAGAATATTTCTTTATGTTCACAAAAAAGAACTTTTTTATTGTTCAGACACTCTAGAGGTATGAATGATATAACTAAAATATCGTCAATACTTCATTTCTTAAGGTGATCTATTTGTGTAAATATTATATTTCCTGTTTTTTCATTCATTAAATTTTTTATCAAATCCGAATAGTGAGAAGAGAATCTTCTGATTTCAGTGATGGAATATATTCTCTTTAACTACCGATTCTCATCTTGTATTATTTTTCGTAATTCTACGTATAATTTACTTTTCTCTAGCTATTCTCTGTAGTGTTTTTTTCAATTGGAAACACCAGAGTTTTTTGAAAAATATAATATTTTTTATTTTGTCAGATTTTATTATTTATAAAAGTGATCCTGTTACGATCACCTCCACGCCTTGATCAACTTTCAGGGTTGAAGCTTCTTTTTGTTATCGGTTCCTTCACAGCCTCAAGTGTTCGATTTTGGTATTTCGAATTCGATTCGAGCTTTTATACTTCATTCTGATATGGTCTGATTTTATAAGCGTTTAAAAGAAAATGTGGAACAATCTGACTATGCATGTCGAATTTTGTCAATCGATATTTCATCTGTTTGCCAAAATTTATTCAAAAATATTTTGAATCAATTTTTTTATGTTTTCATTCATGCAAATGGTGTATAATTAGCTATCAACGACTCCTGGTCTAGAAGATAATATAAACAATCTTGAGGAAATTATATCATTTCGTCTTACTCATCCAACTTCAAACTTGCAATGAACCCTTTTACCTGGAGAATAGATTGTGAAAGTTATCAATGTATATATTGGCTACATGATTCACTGTATTCGGTTTTTATAATCCTATATCTTAATTGAGTTTCATAAAATTATAAGAGTAATTGCCTTTTTAATTTAAATTTACATTTGAATCCCCCTGTTCTATTTCGTAGTCTATTCTCAGTAACGACATCAATTTTTACAAATCTATGTTCGTTAAATTACTTTACCTTTTATAATTTGGATAAATTTTCTAATAAATTTTTTTTAAACATTTTAAAACGTTACATGGGCATTCAAAAGATAGAATTTTCTTGTTTTTGTGATGAATGCCACACGTTCAGCAGCGCTTTGAGCTAAAAATTATGTTACAACATCTCCGGAGTTGGTTCGAACTGAATAAATTTTGACACCGAAAGCATAATCTTTACATCACTACATTACTAATATATAAATGTATACTCTGTTAATCAGTAACATTTAGTATCAATCAAACAAAAGTAAGTGCCTCAATGTTTCTCGGCTTCTAGAGAAACATGCGCATTGTTTTGATCTTTTGTAACTTTATGTGAAATCTTTACAATTCATTTATTAAATACAATTTAAAGAGTCTTATTTTAATACTTTTTTCTTGATGACATTTTTTGTTTACTTTGTGATACCATGAGATGCATTATCTATTTTTTGCCTAGTCATAGCATTTAGTAAAAATAATGAAGTAAATTGACGGGAAGTCTAAAATATGAGTATTTTTCCAGATGCAGAACACTAAAAATTTGACTAGATTTGTATGTTATGATATTAAAATATGTTTATGATCACGAAAAATATTTATTATAATTATACATGTGTGTGATTTAAAAGCGCAAATACATGATGAATTATTAATTTACTTCACATCTCATATTATTTTCTTTTATCACAATTTTATGATGGGTTATTAAAAAAATATATTAAATTCCTTCAAGAAGTATTCTTTACTGATTTGGAATGCACGTATTCATAATTAATGAAATTGATTTACTTATATTCAGAAAATTTAATTTTTAATTATTTTTTTGTAACCTTTCTCAAAATTATAAAGTATAAAAATCAAAAAGTTTACTTTTTTTGTATTAACCTAATGCAAAATATTAACAAGACTGATAAATTTTCAAAATCATGTTTAATTATTAAAGAATACTTGATTTATTATTACGATCTATCAATCTATGACTTTGAGAGAATAATGAGTTATACATGGATAGACTTAAAAACGTTGTATTTTGTAAAGGCGTAAATATAGATTTTTGGAAGATTTTCAACAGAAATTTATATTTTGATTCATTTATTAGCTTAGATTTTTAGTTAAATTAACAACATGTATGAGTGGGTGTCTTTTAATTAGCTCAGCTCCAGTATTTAAAATATTATCTTTTTACAATTCTACTTATTGTTAAGATTAATCCATTATTATTTTGTAGCTAAAAAATATTTGACTTGCACTATAAGTTCATAAGTAATCTCCCTTCTCATACTTCACAAACACCCCACGTATTTTGGATTGCTAAGTTAGAAAAATCTGATTTTATTGATTTTCATGTATTGGATTTACAATGATTTTATTCTACTTATAAAACCTAAAAAATAGCCGGTTCAACTTCAAAATTTTCACAATGATTATAAAATTATGCGAATAATATATATAGTATACCTTTTTATAACATAAAAAAGATTGAAAAATAAATAAATGATATGTGAAGCTTTAATATCTACGAATGAATATAAATTTTAGAATTAAACTTTTCCTATACATTAAAAAATTGATTTTCTGTTGACACATCTACAACGCAAACAAAATCATAAAAAATCAGATAGCAGAAAATTATCTGTCAGAAATGTTATATTTCGACACTAAAATCACTATGCTCGACAAACTTTACTGTGATATGAAACATAGTAATAATTCTCATATCTTGTCTTTTTCGAATCACTAAAATTTGATAGAAATCTCATCTTTCTGTTAACTTAAAGCATAATTTTAAAAATATTATCAGTAATATATTTCTTTATATGATTTAATCATTTTATTCATACGAACTTCTGAGATTAAGGATATTCTTTGAAAAGTTCAAGATAAGTTCCATCATACCTTTTTACTCGAAAATAGTTACATATTTTAATGATATATTTAGTGGGACCATACTTTCAAAATATTTGACTCAGATATAGATCCTAAATAATTATCTCTATATGTGATAACGCATAGTTCTCATATATTAAAAAAATCTGACAACATCATCTCTACGGTATGTATCTACAACTTTGCGGCATTTATTAACTCAGGTTTCGCATTTTTACGAATTCCTCTTTTTTAAAGATTAATTGTCTTGAACTAATCTAAAGAGGAAAAATCTAATATTCTTTACCTCATCATTAGTATAATTTATTGGTAAAATTACACCAAATTTAGATTCATTTCTAAGCTTATGTATTTTTCTTTCAGAAAAATAAAACAAAATATTTATGTTAAAATTTATGTTTTTGTCTCTGTCATTTTTAAATAATAATACATTACAATCCAAACAGTATAATCAAAAATACATAATTTTTGTTCGGAAAAAAATTAAGATCAGCATACTTCGAAAGAAAGAAAAATGAATTTAGTACCCTTATTTTAATAACGTTTAATATTTTACAAAATAACTCATTAAATAATAGATATTGTCAGAATATAAAGCAAATTTATTTCGCGATTTTAAAGGAAGACAACAAATTTAATGAAATGGTTGTATCAGATAGGATTTTATAGACATGAATCTTACGTTTGCGCTTTAACAATTTTATTGTCCATTTTAATATCTTAAAATATAGTAATTACTAATGTTAAGACAGTTTTCCTCAATTATTAAATATTATTTGTCGTGACTGTCATTTTTAGAATATAAGTGACTTTAATTTTATGACGTAACTGATTGGATTTTCAACACATTACAAAAGCCCACTGGGATTATAATATGTTAATCTATAAAAAATGTATTTATACGTTGACTATATATATATTTCTTGAGAATACTCAATTAAACTAATCTAAAAACGGAAATAATAATTATTACCATTTTCACGGAAGCGTAATTTAATCATAAATTTTTCCAAATAAACAAATTACCACTTTTTTTCAACTTAATGCAAATAAATTTCACACATAACTATAAACTGATATTATTTCATAATGTATATTTTCGACATTTTTGCGAATGTAAAATAAAAGAATTTATTCTATTTCAATAATCAATTTTTGTACATTAAAAATCTTAAATCATTAGTTCTTTTAAGATAGCTAAATTCGTAATTGTTTTTTGATTTAGAATAAGAAATATAAAATCTAAATTTATGAAAGCTTATCCCAAATCATTTCAGGATGATCATAACTAACCATTGGTTTAAATTCTTCCTGTTAACATTTTATTTTTTTATATCTGTTCATAAGACATATCTTTTTCATTTAACTCGGAGCATCGTTGGAATTATATAAATTTTTATGATATCATGATAGCTATCATCTTCTTATACTGTGAAAAAAATAAATTAATATTTCCAGGATGCATAATTTGTGTTAACATATTAACAGCCGTTTTTATTTGTGATAAAAATCATCAACTAATCTAACTTGATTACAATGTTAACCGAAATAGCCTAAAAATCGGTGGCTCAGCAGCTTTGAATAAATAAATTTTAATTAGAGGTAAAATTTGATTTAAGAATTAGAAATGATGCAATTTTCGTTATCTTTCATATTGTTCATCAGTATTTACTTCGTAGAATTGCCAAATGATGATGAGGTTTGTAGCATATCTTAAAAATTTTAATTTAAAAGATGTCAAAATAATTCCTTAATGATTTATTCTGCGATATCTTGATAAATTTTATTACTCATGTAATTTTTTTGCGTTTTATAATTTTGTAATCAATCTCGCTGAAACACAATGCTGAAAATATTAAAATTTTGCTGTATTTGTAAACCAATATTTATTCATCGTATGCGAGGAGATTTATGCTATGAATCATTTATTTTCGAAACAAGTTTAAAAAACTCAATAAAATAATGTTTCATCTTAATGATCATTCTATCTGGATGATTTAATGGTAAATTCTTTTTTTTTATTTCATTAATGTTTGATGTTTTAGTTAAATATCAATTCTAATTTTCGATAAAATATACTTGGTTTGATTTTAGGCTTATTTTTATTTTTAAATTTCTTTAGTTCAATATTTTTTGAATTATAGTTTTTTAAAACATGAAAAATCATAGTTTTACACCCAGTATACATTCGAAAATAACAGGTTAACTTTTGATATTATTCGACAAATATTGATTAATTCACACCCTTATGTTTGCAATATACGAATATTTTAAATAAACCTTTCATTTCGTATATTTTTGAAAAAGTATGTAGCCATTCTTTTAAGGTTAATATGTTATTTAATTGCAGAGTTTCTTGGCCTTAAAATCTATAAAAATAAATCTCTCTCATAAATCATCATTTTTTTGAATCCTACATGATAAAATCGATAATAACTATTTTACAATTTTATATTGAAATTTGAGGATCAATTTTTTTTTTATTCACAATACACAAACTTCCTGTTTTTATTTGGCCATTAAAATAAACTAATCAAGATTTATTTGAAGAAATATATTTTATGGGTAAAAAAACTAAATTAATAAAATACACCATAAGATCCGTTTAATTGAATAATAACATAATTTTTGAGTTGTGAACATGACTTTAGAATTTTACCTAGACTATTTTTAATGTGTGATTAACTAATTAAATAGTGTTTTTTAATATCTCGCTACAAATTCTATGCATTCTATTTTTTAAATAATATTCATTGTCAATTTCAGGTATAAAGCATGTTTTTATTTAATCCTCATTTATATATTCACATTAATTTTTATGTTATATCGTTTGATAAATATGATCAATCTTATCCATAGGTTCATATGAACTTCGAGATAGCTGCAAGTGTATATTGGAACTCACCAAACCCAGATGTAAAAAATTATATATTTATTTACGCATAGAATGCTCAACCCATACATCCCTATTTCTGCTTTCACAATTTATTCGTGTATGATATAATTAATATTTTAATTTATAATTTTGTAATTCTATTAGTGAAGGAAAGATAAGTGATAGACGCAGAATACCATCTGAATGCTGCACGGAGACATATAGATCACTATCTAGCAAGCCAATTTCTCGACGAATCTGCACAAGTATAATGCACAAAATTTTAAATTGGATGATTTCAAACGTAATTTAAATCTTTAAAAATGAAGAAAAGTGTGTTTAAATCAATAATAAAAAGGCTATGATTAATTCTCCTTACGTATTTTCAGGAAAACTCTTTTACAAGACGAAAATCAGTATTAAAATATTAATAATAGTCATACATTTCAGAGAGTTTATTGATTCCGGTGATGCAAACGAATGTTTAATTTAGATAACATAGATAAATAAATAAAAAACTGATACAGTTATCATTAAAATTTTGATTAAAATTATTTATAATTTTTGATTTGATCATGGTATTTGCTCAACACTCTATTTCATATTAATAATTAATTTTTATAAAATTAATTGAAATTGAAAATAAAATCTTATATAAAAAATATTTTAAGTTACTAATAAAATATGTTATATCTCAATATAATAATTTTTTTGCATGATTCTAAATTTCATTATTTCGATTCAATACTTCTTTGGTATGTTATATAATAAAAATATTTACTTCTTATTATTATTTCTTAATCGATCTGACTTATATTTGGAATATATATGATTATTTTTTATAATTGTTTTTTATCAATAGCATTATTTTATATATATTAATTTTATTGTTTCGTTCAAATAATTAATAAGAATTAGTGAACATATGACTTTGTCATAAAATTTAAAAAGGGAATTTTTTCAACGTTAGTAGTACTCAATGATTATCATAATTTTTTAATTCATATCATTTTGTTTTTATTATATATAATATGCAATTTTATTTTTATTAATTTGTATGAAAATGGAATCTTTGATTTCGATTAATGAAGTCAGTGATTTAAATTCTTGATGAGGTTGAAATAATGTGATATTAATGTGAAATCGTTGATAAAATAAATATATCCAATGAAATAATTATCGATATTTTAAGTTTTTTCGCATATATTGGATATAAATAATTTGTTCAATATCAGCTCTTAACATAATTTAGAATGATTCTATATTTGAGAATAAAATTTTTTTACATTTTATTCATAATCACATCACATATTCGCACAATAAACATGTTTTTTAAACTTGATTGCAGAATTTTTAAATTAATTTTTGTGCGCCAAATTTCATCATTTTTTAAGTAAACTGTTTGAGTATCACTTAAATATATTTAACTATGAAAACAATCAAAGTAGTTCTCAAGACATTTTAAAAGTGAAAAATCATTAATTTATCAATTTCGATAACAAAAAACAGCGATTAGTAATTTTCGTTCAAAGAATTCGAATTTTCAAAAAATATATACTTTTTGACTTTATTTTTCTGCTTTATTGATTGATGTGTAAGTTGATATCTATATAAACAAACCATTAAATTTTTTCATGGTGTATATATGATTTTTTTGAATCAACATATCATTATTCAATGTTTTTCAATTTTGTATATAAAGTAAATCATTGCGATATTATAGGGCTATGTTTGCTCTTTTTGTTATGAAATTATTTAATAAGTTATGTTTTAATAAATTTATGTATCAAATATGAACTAACTTTGAATGAAAAGTTGTTAATTTTCGTATATAACATTCAATATCATTTATGCTAATTAAATATTCTAGTCTCGATATTCGCCGTAATCACGACATTTCGCGCATATCCAGATATTCTATCAGAATGTTCAATACATTTCGATTTATTAACAGTAACATTTATAATCATTAAATAACTATGAAAATATCCAATTATTCAAATCATTTTTTTATTAAAAATATTCATCATGCGTTGTGCGCGTATTTGCGAATATGAGGCGACAAAGTAAATCTTTTAATGCATAAAAAATAAATTTTGATAACAATTCATCTGTTACGTAAAAATGACAAATCAAGGAAGATATTAATAAATTAATTTAAAACCAAAAAACATTGAGATTCGAAATGAATATGGCATATTTTTCCTGTTGTAAAATATTTAGAAAAAATCCACAAATATTGGAAATCAATAATTTAAAAATATAGTTTGAGATTAAATGCCAAAATTAACAGTTTAAAATCGTTGAGGAATTTAGATTTGTACTCTTATACATTTTAATGATTTTTATCATTGGGTCAAAGAATTTTAAATCAATGATTTTTGAACCATTATAAAAGTAATCATCTATGACTAGAATATTTTACAAATTTTTTTAATCGGATTACATTTCATTGACTTAAATAGTTATATTACTATAATGTCCAAATTAAAGATTATTTATATTTTTCATAAAATCGACAATTCCATATATTTTAAAAGTTTATTAGGCATTTATTCTTAACTAGGTAAAAATATACGAGTACTTTTCTTTTTAACAGATTCATAAATTATTCAATGTCACTGTTTGAATAGCATAATATAATTACTATCGAGAAGTTCTGATGGTTAAGACATAGGCTTAAATGAAGAAATCATAAATTAAACCTTTTTGCACGCAACTCAAATACTTAACATAATAACTAGTTAAAAAATTTGTTTTTTCAAGAAATTATATTATCACATCAATAGGTCACTGGGAAAAAATTTTAACTGAACGATGGTAAATGAACTTTTTATGAATATGATCAAAAATCTTAATTTAACTATTAGAGCAAATCTAATATTATCTGAAAGAATATATCTTTAAATAGTTAAGATGAATGAATTTCGAGCACTATTCGCCATAATAAATTTTTTATCATGAGAAAACTATTTTTTATATATTATTGAGGAGTCCATATTCGCCTTACTTAATTAAAACGTTATTTTGTATTTATGTGATTTCGTTGAAGGGCGCCCAATCGTGTTTAAATGGTTAATCCATGACTTTTGTTCGGAACACTTGCAGATAATATTTTTGATATTAGGAGTTGATAAATTTTTAACACTTTCAATATATATTTCCTAAGAATACTAATTTTAGGGAATTTCCAAGTTTGGTCATATAATCTTCTGTTTGATATTTGGTCGAGAGTGCAGAAAATGGCCATCCTTAAAATGTTAAAATATACTTTATTTTTCAATTACTTTATTCTCTAATTTAGACAAACTGACAATTCCCAGTGAAAGCTAAAAAAATCCTTTTTTCTGAAAATGTAAATCTGAATATCAATATACAATCAAATGAACTTCGACATCTTTAAATATTTTAAATAAAACAACCAAATAAGATAGTAATGAGTAAAATTTGTGATAACTTGTACACTTTTAAATGAAAAATTATCAAGGTAAATTTTATATATTCGTGTTATTGTTGATTACTTTTTGAATGGTGAATAAATTAAAAAAAGTTCACTTTTACAGAAAGTGTATTTTTTACGCATTTAGAAAATATCTGAGAAAATTTATTAATTAAGATAGTTTTGTGACAACCTCAAAGCTCTAGTTTTACTGGAATGAAAAAAATTTTTTAAATATTCTTTGCTCAGATAAAAAAGGAATCATAGTTTAAATTGGAGTGATAATTGACTATCGTTAAGGATACTGTACATCGATCTTAAAATCATTAGCGATTGAATTTATTTTTCAAAACTATTAAGTGGAAGGCCTAAATGTGGATTTAATTTTATTAATATTTTACATTGAAGCTTATATGACTAATTTATACTTTTCAAGCTTTCAATGATGCTTAAGTGAGTAGATAACCTAGTTTACCAAAGAAATATTTGTTAAACTGTCTATAAAATTAATTAGTTGTGTCAAATAATTTATAATACAGTTTATAATCAAATTTGTATCATCTCAATTAAGTTCAGTGTCTTCAATGAGTTTACAGTCTAGAATAGATATAGCGATATTGAAATTTACAAAAAGATCGTTTGTGTTTTTTAAAGATAAGAGGGTGATTCAAACATTAATGGAGAAGAATTTTCATAAATTCTATCGATTAATTCAAAAATTACTTTATTAAAATGTCTTTTCTTGTTATTTTATTATATATTATAATTTGAAAAAATTTGAACGTCCATGTAATATTTGTTAATTAAATATTCAACTTTTATATATAAACTACTATGAGCTTTAACAGATTTAAATAATATCGAAAAATTCTCTTAAAAAGATAGAAATCGCGTATTATCACTTTTAAGAAGTATATAAGTTATGACGTAGAGTTTTATTCATTAAAACTCACACATGATTTTAGAACATAGCCCGTACTCAGCACTTTTCATCGATAGTGCTTTTCAATTTTTAAAATTTAATGATTTAAGATATATTTAATCATATCTAACTTATATTTGAAAATATAGGAATCTGAAGAATGATAAAAAATTTATGAATAATTTTTAGTGAATATTTTAGGAAAATAAGTTAGAAATTTTTGTTAAAAATTCAAATTGTATTAATGTCAAGATGAAATTATTCACCTTAATTTATTCATAGGTTTATTAGTATTTGGCTAAAAATCTTAATAGCTGGATTAAAATTTTTTCAGGATTATTCAAAAATAATTGTAAATAATCAATTTAAAATTTTCTTACTTGACATACATGATGAGACACATTTAAATATAGATTATAAAAAATAGGATGTCATTCGCTAACATGTATGGTTAGATTCTTTTTAAATACAACAACAAGTAGTAGATATCGATTAACCAAGAAAAACAGAAATATGTGCGTGGATGTTTTCTGTAATAACTGTACTTCATTTGTATCTCCAAAAAACCACGAATTGTGCTGAAATTTAATTAACAAGCCATTTATATTTTCTAACGAGTACCGAGAGTAGCTTGTATCAGAGTGCTTCTGAATTATAGGCAATATACTGATGAGGAGTTCTATCAATGTTTAATGAAAATGTCATTAAAAACTAATCAAAATCATTTGCGAGCAAAAATTATATATATGTTGAATTAATGCCATATATATGGTCAAATCATAGAAACCATTTTTTAACATAGGTAAAACATTGTTGATCAATGATTATTAACATTTACTCATTTTTTACATAAATTCCGTTAGATTTTGTAAAAATAAACTATCTGGATTTTGCTTAATAATAGATCTTAAACATTAAAGACAAGATTTTAGACATTTTAAACATGATAAATCAATCATAAACTTGGTGAAGCTTATTCAATATTTTCTTATTTTAGGAAAACCTTTTTACACTTCTTTTAAGTTTCAAAATAATAAAATACCGTGTAGTTGTAAATCTAATTATTAAATTATGTATAGACTTTATATTGAAATTATCACACCCTTCATGGCTTCTTCGGCGGCGATATATATGATTACAAATTAATAAAAACTATGATACATTAGATAGAACGTTGTCGATAAATAATCGATACATTATATAAGGCCCCTGTTCATTTCAAGAGAACGTCAATCATAAATTTTATCATTGATAAAAAACTAATTCAATATTTCAAATCACAACTCTGCAGATGAAAATTTTTGTTGTCTATTTTGGATTTTATTTTTAAAATATAAATATATGATGTGAACTTACCGAGAACACGTTGTTCATGATTATTTATTGAATTAAGATAATAACTTAAGCATTATTAATATTGGAAAATATGGATTATATTTAGTATTCTGAAAGTATTTAATACGATAAACTCGTTAAATACTAAAATGCTCATTATATTTTATTTATTCTGAATTGTTTGAAAATTTTTTCAAAGCTAAATTAACTTAAAGTTGAATGCTCCTGAGCTAATAAGTTGGGGTAGAGTTCATGATCCAGTTAATGGGAAAAGGCCACGAAATAGATTATGAATTTAATTTCATGTGGTATGAAATATTAGCATTTAATAAGATTCCGCTTCTCAAAAACCTTGAATTTATTTTAAATTAGTTTTAGATAGTCTATACTAGTAAATTATTTTATTCCTTTAAAATGTTCAATAAAGATCGATCTTAAAGATATAACAACAAATATAAAAATGACTTTTATATTTTGATGAAATATGTCTAATAATTTATAAATTTAATTTTGTTTAATTGATAATTATAAGATTTAAAACATTTATCCTCGATTGATGTCATTTCATTTTCATTCGAGATTGTAAAAATTTTTAAAAATGATCAAAAATTATTTTATCTTTTCATTTAACTTAAGTATATAGACATAAATAATTATAACTATAAAATTGAGTAAAAGATGATATGATCATAAAATGAATAAAGATATAAAATGTAAATACAGGGTCTTTTAGATTTTTTATCTATCTATAAATATGTATATATAAATATTTTTCATATTTTGGAAGATTTTAACAGATTCAATTAGTTTTAATACGATATGTTATTTAATAATAAATAAATTGTAACATAAAAGTACACAGAAAATAATTGAACTTGTTAGATTGAATTTTTGTGAAATAAATTAGTGTATAAAATAATTTTACAAGATATAGATGTTTTAATATTTACTCTTGTAATTTTTATTTTTGAAATATCCTCAAAGTAATGCAATTTAAATGAAAGAAGGTAAAATCGATCAACTCTTATGCCACATTTACTCACTCCTTAAATTATTCGTAAATTTTGCTTCACTTCTTACGTATTCTAAAGGAATAATTTAGTTTTTTTTATTGCTAATAATGTGGATTCAATCGCTCTCATATATACAGAAAAAATCTGTAAATTATCAAAAAATCAACAAATGAAAAAAAAATTTTAAGAGTTATAATAACATACCATGAATTATATATTTTTATTTATCACTGATGAGCGATTTTTTGTTTTATATTTGGATAAAATGAAAGTAGATTCAGTAAATTCTTTTTCTGTATCATTGAAAAAGTATGATTGTAATAGTTTAAAGCCATTTTATCAGATTTTTTAATTTAAAGAAATTGTTTATAAAAATTTGAAAACTGCGCACAATAATTTTCATAATAAATAAATAATATTATTTTAATATTTCAATTAATGTTGATAGATGTGATAAAGAAATCGTCTGGTAGTTTTAACACAGGCAAAACCAATTTACGATTGGCTTTTTTCATTTTATTATATCTTTATTTGATGTCTGATTCCAATTTATTTTGAAACATCAATTAATAAAACAATGATTTATTTTCAGTTAAATATCTTAATCCTCTTGATATGTAAAAAGTTTGATTTTGGTTGGTTGTCGATGTTAAATTTTTGCACATCGTAGCTAAACTGAGTTAAAATAAGAATGATTATAATTGTACAATCATGAGTAAATATATGGTATTTAGTCTTTTCTTTATGTTAAGTTGAAAATATTATGTTGTATAAGTTTTGAATCTTTCAAATATTCCATTTTTTTGAAACGTTCTTAACAGATGTTTCCAGTATTTATTTATTATTAAAATTATCATACCTAAAATTTTACATGTAAATAATCGTTTTAAGATAGCTAAATCACATCCATGATAATTCAAAATTGATTAAATTTCATTAGAGTTTATTTTCAAAAACAATTAGAGTAATTAATTAAACAGAAGTCGTAAGAAAGAATAAAAAATATAAAGAAATTAAAAAATAGTTGTTAAAATGATTTATATAAATATATTATCAAGTTTTTCTATACAATTATTCGTTTTTCAAATAATTTGCTATTCACATTGGTTAACTGTAAATTTGTAAAAATTCCAATATATAAAAAGCAGAAATGATCTCGAATAACGTTTTTATGATTACCTGAAACAAAGTTAAGATATTTTTAAAATTAAGTAAAAAGGTTAATATACGTCAGGTGTTTTCAATTATTAATGATTCTATTAGAATACTGTTCTTGTAAGATGGAAACCTGATTTCAAATCATATATTTATGCTGATAGAGTTTTAAGAAAATTCTTTTGATTAATTTGATAAATTTATTGATATTCCAAGAAATCTTTGAAATGAAATTTAGCATCTGTCGTATCCTATCATCTATTTATTTTTACTAATTAACATTGTTGGAATAGTTAATAATAAATTTACAGATTCTTTTAATTTATAACTAATAAGCGATATCATCAAATTTAAAACTAAAACTGAGATCAAAATTTTATTTCATAAAAAACTGAACTCGTAAAAAAACATATATGAATTTTTCATGTTATCATCCAATAAAAATTCATTTTTGGTCAAATTTCAACATTTTATTAATTTTTCTAAAATCAGGAATTATCAAATTTATGAAATTAAAAAATTATTAAAAAGGAACAATTCTTAACTGTTTATGCATCGAATTATATTATACTTTTGATCGATATCTTGGCTTTTAATTGCTGTAAATTTGGAAGTTCGATTCCAAAATTTCGGAATAAACCTGATATCATAGTGTATTTATGAACTATATAATTTGAAATAAACTCAATTTAAAAACAAATATATTTGATAATTTTTCATAATATATCGATCACATTTATTTAGGTGATAGAGAATTATCAATTATTTCAGTTTTTGAATGTAAGATTTGACAATCTCGTATTTTTGCTACCTACAGATTAATAATACCTTTTTTTTCTCAACTAGAGATAAATTGACTTTAGAAGCAAATATTTTAAAGATTTAGTAAATAAATCTAATTTAAATCATTCCAAAAGTTTAAATAGATTTTCATTGAAATATCATCAATTTTCTGACAACTATAATCCATAATCCAAAATAAAATGAACAAAATTTCATATGATTCATGAAAAATAAATGAGTTATGTTATTGGTGTAAAAACAGATATTTCTACTGTAAAAATCTGAACATGTTTGAATACTTTCATTATAAAAGTGACATATATTTCTAAAAACTCTAAATTTATTAAATGGGATCTTTTTGAAACATTCTCAATTAGATATTATCTAAATATCAAATTTTTAGCGAATATTTGATTGAAATAAAAAATTTTAATTTAAATTTTGGAGATATTATCTTGTCAACTTAAATTCAAAATTAAGTTACTTAAAAATAGTCCTAGTTTTATGTTTCATAACGTAAAGTTTATCTGATTTAAAGTAGTGAATGGTGTGAGCTAACAAAGATTCTTAAAAATTAATTTCATATTTTGACTAAAAACTCATTCAAAATTAAAATTATTTTTTGAATACTTTATTTTATTTCAAAATTTTTCATCAAACATCATATATGTTATGTGAAAGTTTATTCTCAATTTATTTATTTTCTTGTACGATTATACTGTTAGAATCAAGCATTTTAAAAATCCTAAATAATTACAAAAATGCTTGATTATCTTATATATATTTTTATACAATATAATATTTATCAGCCATGATATCATACAGTCTGATAATTAAAATATATAAACTCTCTTTACAAATGTTTTCTTACTATAAATATAACTATAAAAAGAATTTTATTTAATTTTTCTTTCTCAGCGGATCGACATGTATTTATTCATGAGTTTATTTTTTTTGTTTGAATGGATAAACATTTAAAGATAAAAATCATAAAAGTAAAAATATTTTATTGTAAAAACTGATTCAAACATCATAAAAATTTGCTCTCGAAGTAATAGATGAACTTGAATATAACCATTAAATATTTACTCTTTAATTTGACTATATAATATTATCTTTGAAAAAAAATTTTTGGTATTGAACACGAAATAATTATTCAAATTTACAGAATAAAATAAATTTTTTCATATGATATAGTTCTCATTTATAGAAGTAAACATATCTATTTAAAACCTTTTATTAAATGTCAAACGTTCCTATGTGTACATTAATTTCATGGTTTTTTTCTTCAAATCTATGAGCATTGGTTAAAATGCTGATTTGATTTTCAAGTTATAAAATCTTATATTTAATGATAAGAAAGGCTTAAATAACATAATTTCAATTATAAATTATTTTTGTGCCTATTTTTCTGAATAAAAAAATATAAGCCAACAAATTTTAAGTATAATCATTATTTGAAAAATTACGATAAATTTGTATGTTTTCGTATAAAGAGGGAAATAAAGTTTTATGTTCATAAATTTTAAGAATTATTTACGTTCTATACAACACGGTTTTTAAATTTATTCATTTTTAAAACCTAGAGTATTTTTTATCAATGATAAATATAATTAAAAGAAGATATTGAAAATTGATGAAATAAAATTAAAAAATATATTGCATATACTCAAAAAATTTTGATTAGATTACACTTATCAAAGTTTATTTTATATTTGAAACTTATTAAAAACATAGAATTAATTTAATTTTGATACTTAGAATTCAGAATTATAAAATTAATTTTTAAATTGGCATAGATTTAATAAAAATGTTTGTACCATACAAATATTTTTGTTAAGTATAAAGTAAAATGAGTAGTGTATAAAAATTTTAGAATAATAAACCAGTCTTTAAAAAGAATAAACATACAAATTCTCTTTATTGTGGTTATGAAAGACTTTCAGAGATTTAACGAAAACAAAATTTTTTATAGCATTCGTTGAAATATCTAAAAATTTTATTTTCTACAGTTTTATGCAAATTGATTTTGAGAAGGTTGATATTTATTTTTAAAAACAGTTTTAATGTTAATTTTGTAATTGAATCTAAATCATATTATTTTATTTTGTAAAACGAATTTTCCATGAGAGAAAGTAAATTATTTTTTAGTTTTCTTTCCATCTTTACTTCATTAAATTCTTATTCGTAATATGAAATTTATTTTTATGAGTTTATAAAATCAAAAAAGACTCGAATAAAAAATGAAATATATCACACGATATATATTTGGCATTGTTATCTTTTATTTATGTTCCTCAATATAAAAATTGGAAAATTTTAGTTGGCCTTAAAACATATGTTCCAACATATAAGTTAATTAAAATCAACTGTATAAATGTAATGATTATGAAACTTAAATTGTAGTTAAATATATACATTTTGTGTGTGAAGAAAAATTAAAGCGTTCTTTTTGATTGAGAATCTTGTTCAATATTTGAAAAAATTTTTTTTTCGAGGATAATTTAAATCTTAATGTTGTAAGATATTCATCAATTAAGGCTTTATTTTTCAAAATCTCTCGTATTTTATAATAATTGACTGAAATAAATCCTAAGGTTTAGAAATATTTTCAATGGGTGTTTTAAAATATTTAGTTTTAGATAATATATAAAATAACTTTTAATTAATTAATTTATAATGAAAATTATAAGTATCACACATTTTTGCCACTTTAACACTCACAAACATAAATACTATTCCTACAACTACATTTTTTTTATTGTATATATGATATCAAAATTTTTATTTTTTAATAATTTAAGAAAACGAATAAGGATTCATCACTGTTTTTAGTATAATATCAGATTTATTTTTTATAATTAGAATATAAATTGTTATCTTAGAGATATCTTGAGGAATCCACTTGAATATTATAAATGTTGAAAATTATTCCATATCTCTTATAAAATGAAATTCTAATTAAAAAAATTTCAACATATATGCATCATTTAATGTAACTTTTTAAATTATTTTGAAATATATATCATTGCAAATTTCGAATATTGTTTTAAAACTTTCTTTCATTTTTAATTTTATGAAATAACATTGGTCACTGTAAATACCATTATTAATCTATAATTTTCTATCTTCGGTAATTATGTATTTTGAGTTTTACATTTTTTAATTTCTCTTGTGATACAATGATTAATAATCTCAACATAATCTATCATTTAAAGATTTCTATTTAAATAAAATTCTATTATCCCAAACAAACTGATGTAAATTTTCATTCAAAAGGAAATATCTAAAATATTCGTTATATGGTATGAATCAAGTTAAAGTTTAAGCTGTTGATATGTAAATTAATTTTTGAATTCATTGTCATGTATATATTTTGATTTATAACACTATTATACTCTCAAAGAATTAAATTAGACCCAGAGAGGTAACATAATTTGAATATATTTATATAATATCACATATATGAACGCTCTCCATTTACGTTAATTCACATATTATGAATTTCCTTAAAAATCATCATTATTAAAAAAGAAATTTTAAAATGTGAATATTAAAATAAATATCAGGCGTATGTTCACAATTTTTAAAACATTTTATTTTTATTTATATTGTTAAATTTACATTTATATAAGAGTATTCCCATTAATCGATGGTTGAAAAACATTTGGAAAATAGTAGTTGAAAATATTTATATTTTCTCGTTTCGCTCCACATTAAATACGTATTCTTCTTCTCATATTGTGAAATTTTTCATGTAAATTTTAATCGAAAATTTGTTTTATCTCAAAGAAATATTTTTAAAATATAATTTCTGCACCAATTTCAAAAAATCTGAATTCAATTATAACTATAAGAAGAAAATGATTGAAGAAAAATATTTTCTTTTATTTCCAAGTAATACTTTTAATCTATCTTATATAATTTTATCAGATATTTCGAGAATATTCGAAAATGTCATAAAATTTTAATTTTATACGTTTTTTATTTTATGATAACAATAGGTCATATATACAAATCTTCGCTCACAAAAAATTAAAATAAAATTCAGCGAATCATAAATTATGAATTAAGAAACAATAAAAAATTTTGTAGCAAATATAAAAATAAAATTTTGCTTGATCATAATATATTTTATTCATACTTGAGTGATACTGCACTTTCGTGATCAGTTTTTTGAAATGCTTTATTCAAGATCAAGCATTTTCGTAAATTGTAAAGTAAATATGAATCTTTTTTTAAGTTAATAAATATTTGACTCAAGTGAATACATTTTATAGTATTTATAGCATTTAGAGTATATATTTTACAAGTGAGGCTCACACAGATCTGAGAATTGTAAAACAAATATATATATCAATGTTTCTATGTGTGGATGATTCTATTCATACTCATATAGAAGATTATAAATCTACTCGTGATAAAATAAATAATTAAACAAATTTATAAAAAATGTATAATCGTAAAAATATAATTTTATCAACTTGAAATTTTAGAGAATTTTTTTAAGTCCCTATCAGGCATTTTCTACCAATATTCAAAAATTTTAAAAATTATTTTAGGTGAGAATTTAACAGATGAAAATTTTCTTATTTTAATTTATTCTGAGACACGTTTAAATTTCTAAATATAAAGTTTCAACAGTGATCTTCGAAAAATCGTCGTTGTTTTAAGATTTAAATGATATATTATATCAGTCAAATTCAAGTTATTAACTTTTTGTCAACAATTTAATATTCTTTGAGCCTTTTTAACTATTTTTCAGAGTCTATATGCTTTTTTTATGTCTATGCTATTTGTGTTTTAAATATCCATAAAATGTTGAATAAATATTGTTATCTCATTAAGAGAATATATAGAATTTTATAAAAATAAAATTTTGCAATAAATTTCATATTCCACATTTTAAAATGGGTACACAAAAAGATTAAAAATAAAATAACAGCCGAAATTATGTTGATTTTTCAAAAACACGACATCCTTGAAATATATAAGAAAAAATAATTTATATTAATGAATTATGGAATAAAATGAGATTGTAAATAATATATTTTACAACTGTTTATTTTAGAAATTGAATGACATCACCATACACTTTATGAAATCCTCATTTAATTAGTTTTACTTATTATTTTTATTTATTAAAAATACAATTAACAATATAAATCATCTATCGTAAATTAATGATGATATTAAAATTCTGATTTACTAAAATATTAGAGGTATGTATTTAATTAATTTTTTACATTTTATATAATCATATTAATTTATCTTACTCTTGATATAAAATTGAATAAAAGTTGAGAAATAATTCGAAATAAAAAAATATTTTCATCTTCCAAATATCCTGTGTTATGTATACTCATATCCCATAATAAAAGTATAAGAAAAATTTGAATGTTTTATAAAAAAATATAATCATTTAATTTTATAAAAACACATATAAACTGTATAATTTTATATTTTGAAAAATATAACAAACAAAATACAACAATTTTCATGAAACATAAATTTTAATAAAATAAAAATTATGATATCATTAAGTTAATTGATTTTATGTAATTTAGATATCATAAAATAAATACATTTAAATGAAAAATAATATTCTATTTATGTCGATATACAAAAAAAAAACAAAATTAATTTATTCATATTTATAAATTAGTTAATATTTTAAGATAAAAAATAAATCAAAAAGTAAAATGCATCTGATGCATCGCAGCTTTTTAAATATTTGATTATTTTACAAAAATTAGTACAATTTTGAACATATTTAACTTTTTTGTTGATGAATCCATAAAAGTCGAACATTCTCAAATTTTATATCAATTTTTATACTTGTCATGAGATATTTGACGTTAAAATATTGATAAATCATTTTTCAAAACTATTTTTTCGAAAAAATACAATGTAAAAAGGTTTTCAAATTATTTACATATCTAAAAATCGTAAAAGTATTATTTTAAAAATTGTTATCGATATATATATATATTTATCTTTAACTTGTTTTAATGGCAAGAATCATAATTAAAAAAATGTTTGAATTAACTATTTTCTGATCAATCATAATTATACATAAATATATTTGTAAGAATTTCTAAAAGAATAATATTCGCATTTAAAAAAAATGAAAATTGAGTAATTTATTTACTACCAATTTTCAGAATTAATATATTTTATACATCGTTATTTGTCATTATATCAAATATTTTTTAAATCTACGGCCCTTTATCTGGAACACATAATAAGTACGATTTATATTTTTATGTTCTTTAACTTATTTTCATCCAGAAAAATAAAATCACAATTATGAGAGTTAAAAACTAGAGTAATCTTTACTTCCTGTAGTTTTGAAGCAAGATTCTCTTTATTAAATATTTTCAAAGATAAAATAAACGAGGTTTCACCAATTTTAAAATTGGATTCATTATAATAATGCCACTAATCGATGAGAATTTTGTGAAAATTTTTGGTTTGGAAATCTTTTTGCCGAATATGTAGTCGAGGAGTTGTTTGTCCATTGTTCTATCATCTCTTAAAATAGAATAATTTCATTTGAAATGAATAACAAGAATAGATACACGTTTAACATTTAAGACAGCAGACAAAATTTTCAAATATGTTTGGACATCTCTTGATAAATATCTAATATATTCACAAATTACGCAATTTATGGATAGTATAACATGATAGCAGCTAACGTCAACTTTCTACCTATCTATTAAATAAATAAATAATTTAGATGAGATTTAATACATATAAAACAAGAAAATATTATTTATAAGAATTATCTCATGAAGGTAGAAAAACAGACTGTCAAAAAATAAAAAATACTATTCTTTAAGTAGAAATCACTTATATAATTGAAGGTATTGAAAGATTGAAATTGATAATAAGCTAGAGATATCAAAGTGTTATTTCTGATTCAAATATATACAATGATTCATATTAAGAGTCGACAATATCTTATTTTTTAAATTTTCTCATAAAAACCTTTTCGAATTATAAACACAGAAAGTCGTGATTATCCATTTTCAGCTATTATTTACTAATATATGTCCAAATAGCAAAAAATAAAAAATTTGATGAAGGTAAATTATAAAACCATAAATTAATATCTGTGCTGTAAAGATATGCATCAAAGTATTGTTAAAATAATAGATTTGAAAATTATCAAAACTAAATAATATAAAATTCAAACAAATATCATGATAAAATTTTAAAAAAGTTGAAAATATCTTATTTATAATAGTAAATGCATTTTTTGATTAAAAATCTTAAATTTCAACAACTATTAGTTAGATAAAGTTTCAACAGCTTAAAATCCTTTAGATCATTTTAAACATTTTTTTGAAGCAAAATATTTATAAAATAGTATCAACCTTATATCCATGATTAGCGTTAAATTTATATCTAAGAGGATTTAAATCGGAAAATCTTTGTTATTTCTTAATATGTTTAATATACAAGAATTGGTGGAATTAATAATTTAAAAATGGCTCAATTTTGATTTTTTAAATGTTAAAAAATCATCAAAATAAAAACTAATTTCATAAATAAATAAAACTATATATCGAGCCTACGATTGAATAAATTAAAAAAATTGTAAAATTTTATTTCTAAATTTATTTGAATTTTGAAACTATTTAATAACCAAACAAATATATTCAACGTGAGATAAAATATATAATTTAATAACTTTTGTTATATCAAAATTAAATAAATTATATTAAAATTAACATAAAAACTAACATAAATTGTGAGTTAATCAGAAAAAATATTCTCATTAAGGTAGAAATCCAAAATAAATAAATTGAGTTTTGATTTATGAACCTTAATTTTTGAAAAATTAGAATATATGTGATTAAAATATTTACTCAG
The DNA here is from genome assembly GCA_024349245.1 of Neodontobutis hainanensis. Classification (NCBI taxonomy): domain Eukaryota; kingdom Metazoa; phylum Chordata; class Actinopteri; order Gobiiformes; family Odontobutidae; genus Neodontobutis; species Neodontobutis hainanensis. Next base: position 89,802 of record JALDNG010001235.1, read on the forward strand.
GCATGCGTATAGTAAATTTATAATCAAAGTTATATTTTGAATGTTAAATAAAAAAACTTTTTAATATCAGAAAAAATATCTCAGCATTATTCAGAAATTCAACATAAATCTTAAAAGTAAATTAGAGATGGAAAAATAATAGCTCCTTTATTCCTTAAAGTTTTAATCTGAAAAAACTTTTCATGGTCATATTTTTACTCACACCCAGCCATGTGGATTTTTATTACTCATATTTTTTGTTTTTAATCATTTGTAGGTAATTTTTAATTTTTAATAAAAGTCTAAATGACTAATCAAATTATATTCTCAGTTCATAGAGAACAATAATTCCTTAATTCATAAATTTAACAAATAACTATCATACATATAATAAAAAACTTTTTAAAAATAGGAAAAAATAATGAAATAAAATTTATGTCAACAAAAGAATATCAGATTATGCAATTTATAAAATGAACTTTTCTTTAAAAAAGTAACGACCGAAAAATAAATTTACGTCGAAAAATTACTTTTAAAAATTCTTCTATGTTCATTTCATTTAAGTACTGGAATGTTTCCAAAAGAATGAATCTGATGATAATATATGATATCTTAAACTTTTCATGATCGTGGGTAAATTAAATTGCGTTTGATTGCAGAGGTCTATAATTTTTATCCACAAACTCTGTATTAAATGCAAAATATATCACAAAACAAATGAAGATAAAATTTTAATTTATTTTCAAACATTAAATATTCCTTTATTTCAATGTATTAGTTAAGAAAGAATTTTTAATATTGTTTTTATAATTATCTTTTCAATATGCTATATTCTAATTATTTTTTCAAAATATATCTGAAATCATTGATTTTCTAAACATTTTATTGTATTAACTTAGGTATTTATTTATTATATATGTTTTCATTATGAAATATGAAAACATCTATATAAGAATATTCACAAAAAAAATATTCTAAAATACATCTCAATTAACTTTGTTTATATTAACATAAGTATTTCTCAAGAAAAAATTAGCCTTATTTTGAATTAGTTTACATATCCAGGTATATAAAGTTCACAAATTTTATTTCACACACTCTTCTCTAAATCACTTAAGAAAGTATTTTTTAAATTTATTAGAAGATTCTCAAATATCTTATATTCCTCATAAATTTCACGTCAAATTTATCTTACTAATATTTTAGCAAAAATTAAATCGTACTCTACAAGTGTGTGACATAACAAATACTTTTTTTTATTTTCAGAGAGAATGGTTCATGCATATTTATACGAAGTATAGGTGTAAATAGAATAAAATTTAACAAATATTTCGTATCCGTATCACACAATGTCTTGTATTTATCAGCTCGAAAAAATGTTACCGCATCAATAAATATATTTAGTATCTTATACATATGAATTTTTTTCGGTTTACTTTCTCAGAATCATGTTTTGATTCTCCTGCGTATATTTTATTCATTTTTAAATTCTTTCTCAGCTTTGACTGTGTTATAATTACTAATTCATACGCCTCCGTTTTGTGATAATCAAAAATATTTCATTTGATTCAAAGTATTTACATCTCATCAAATAATCATATTATTTAATATATATGTTATTTTACGAATTAAAAATTAATATCGATGTCTACTTTGCAAGAGTTTTTACTCTGTGATACTATATTATAGTTTTCTTTGAAAGAAATTAAAAATAGATAGTTATTTTTTTCATTTAAATTTTATAGTATAAAATAACCTTTGATAAATTATTTTCAACTTAAATATTATATTTTATTTTTGTAAATGTAATCTTTTGATAAAATTATTAAGTTATTGGCAACTTTTAAAAAGAGGTAAGTAACTAAAATTACGACTTTAAAATACAACATAATCGAATGACAAAACCTCAGTAAATGCAATCATTTATAAATTAAAAACTCGAGTGAGAAACATGAAACAAAATTTTAGATAACTATTCCAGAAATCATAAATAAATAATATTATAATAATTTAATAACATATAGTTTTCTTCAATTTAAACTATAAATAAAAATTAACAAATTTAATACATACTTTAAAATAATACCTTTGATGAATGATTCTCAAAACTCCATGTCTACATCTGCAATCATTATATTTTACTATTGTTTTGAATAAAAATATTTATCATTGTTATAACTGTTTTTAAAAAATTAAAATATTAAATTTCATTTTAAATACATTTAAAACAGGTATTTATATTTCGGCGATTATTTCGATACTCATATGTAAATATAATTTAATATATGCACTCATGTGCGCATATATATTCAATTTAATGAATCTTTCATCATGTTAATTTTAAATGTTTAGGATAGATGTTATAACAGTCAAAAATATTCTAAGAACGTCAGAAGGAATGTAAACAGTTGAAATAAGAGATTTACGCACGCGTATATATTTTTTCTATTAATTATCGATAAAAATTAAAACATTTTTAAGCATTTACTCTTTATCAAAGATGAAATTAAACTATAGTGAATGTAAATACTGTTAAAACTCTTTTTTCTGCTAAGATACTAAGTTTACATCACATTCTAGAATATGAGATAAGTGCAGCCGTCTTACGAGATTTACACCAATGTAATCCGTTATTGATAAGGTATAAACCGGCGTGATCTCAAAATTGCTAACGGCCTTTGTGATTTCAAAAATTATTTTCAATCTTTATAAAAGTAAATACATTATTACTTCTGCTTATGATATCTAGACAAACTAATACTCCAAATATATTAGTTTCTCTTTGGTTCTATATGATGATATTTTTAAAGTTTGTTTTATTCAAATTTATCTTTGATCATAATATCATGTCTTTATGGATCGTTTCAAACTGAAGTATTAAAAATTATTTGAATACGGTTAGAACCAGATCTTATTTTATCGAACATGTTATAATTGGAATTTTTATACATAACACCACGAAATAGAATATATTTTAATTTTTTCAAAAATATTAATATACTCATGGAAATTAAAAATTGCTAATTTGAATTCTATCTTTGTTTATTTCATATTTTTTTGTTAAATACAATTCTATGTGGTTAACATATAATCTATTCATTAAAATAAAATGTTTTATCTTCTCGAAAATATTAATCTTTTCAAGTTAAAAGGATATGAGATTTTTCATTATGTACGTTTTGAAAGTATTACATTAAAAATAACTCTTAGATAAGAAATGTATAGTTTTGTTATAAATTATTGTGTTTTAGAGAATAATTATATTATTTAAGTAAAATAGAACATAATATTTTAAAAATGAGAGAGTTTAGGATATTTTTTTCGAAATCAACGTATATGTGGATGGTTTTCTAACAAAATCGTGTTAAAGGTAAATAACGACGATGGATAAAATAATTGTCTCTATTTAATTAGTCAGCATTTTAGAAGAATATTTTAACATTTATTTGAGTACATTTCCTTTTAATAAAGGGATCACTATAATATGTTTTGTATGATAAACATCTTCTAACGGTAATATTGCTTATAAATAGATATTTGAATGTTATGTTCAAGATATTATATGAGACATAAAATAAAACAAATATTAGATTTTATATTTCAGACGCCTAAATATCCTTAAAAACTAAAAATGTTTTTTAATATATAAATAAATTCAATAAGAAGTTCAAATGTGATTTTAAAAGGATATAAGAATTTAAATAGAATGTTGTGTTGTGGACATCTTTTTTGTACTTCCATAATACGACATATATTTATTTAATAAAAATTTAAAGTTAGACAGTAAGATATTAAAAATAGATAAGTTTTATTCTAAACTAACATAAATGATATCAGTTAAAATATTTTTGTTAAAAACATGCCATCCTCGGTAAACCTTGATAAAATACAATTTAATTTTAAAATATTAAACGAGTTGATTGAAAGTTAAAATAAATACTTTGATAAAATTATTCCATATTTAAAAAAGATCACAATGAAACAAATTCTATTTATATTACTATAAACTTGAAACCACCATAGAATTGCATTTACGATGATTAATGTTTGAAGTTTTTATCATTTAGAACATTTAATAGCTAGTCGAAACTTTTTAAACATTTCTCTTAGTCTGTGATTATTTAGATGATATAGATTATAATTATTATTAGAAAAATATTTATGCTTTTAATCTCACAAATATTTGTGATCTATATTTCATGTGAATCTAAAATTCATTCTAAAGGTCAAGCTCACATTTTTATATAAACATGAATTCGTATGAAACTACATGCAAATGTTTATTTATGTACAGCTTTTAAAAGATTTAATATTTATCAAAACAAAATCATTTTAAAAATATTCCTAGAATTGAACCCAGCACTTCATTGAGAATTCCTTTGATGTTAATTTAGTTATTAAGTATGAAATATAATTAGATATAGCCAACATAGGTTCAAAAGTGTTTATATAAAAAAGATTCTTAGAAAAGGAGACATGGATATTAAAGATGATTATATACGAATTAATGTATACGAGTTACTCGTCGAAATCTAGAATTGATAAAATTAAAAAAAAAGTTATATGATAAAAATAAGCAAAAATATTATTATCTTTGCTTGAGTAGATTGCTTTATGAAGATATATTTTTGAGAATATCAAAAATAAAAATCATTTATTTTGTTTTGAATAATTTTATAATGTACAGAATTTTGAAATCGACTAATTTGTATCAAAGATTGATAAACCAAATATTATTCCTTCTACTTTCACATCTCTGGGATAGTTTTACAAAAAAAGTTTACTGTCATTTTACAATACAATACGATCTAAAAATTATTCTCTCAAATGAAAATTATCGGTTGAATATCTAAAATCAACGATAACACATAAAATTTTTTGAAACAATGAAAATGAAAAACAGTACCGATGCAGTAATCTAATTTATATAAAACGAGAATTTTATAACATCTTTGTTGTGGCTCCTTCCATATAAATTTATATGTTTTATAAAAGAAAATTTCAAAACATCAAAAGGGTTTTATTTGTTTGAAAATTTTTATTTCATAAAAACCGAATCAGTCGTTCTCAACAAAAAAACATGAACTATTTTCACTACATGAAATCGTCGATTAAACAAATACATTATGTTGAATATGAATTTAAACAAAGAAAGGTGTTTTAAGAACAGGAATGTTTATTTTATTTTTTTAATAAAATGAATATATATCTCTTAGTAACTATTTGTAATAAAGTCATGATGAAAATATACACTTATTGTGAAATATATTTCGTTCAAATGTATAAATTCATGTTAGATAAACTGTCATGCAACATTTGAATGAATTTTTAATTGTGATTTAACGTCATCCATAATTCTATACCCTAGTATACTATATAACACATTGTCAAATGATTTCTTAAATAACAATTTGTAAAATTAGTGGTTAAACCTCACTAATATTACAAATTTAAAAATAAAAACATTGTTAAAATAAATAAAATTTTTATTTTATCATATTTTAATTCAATCATTTTTGTGTGAAGTAAAAGTTGTTGAATATAATCATATTGTTGAAACGATTTTATGTTAAAATTGATATTTAATGAATTAAATTTTGAAAAATAAGTAAAATTGAAATCGATGTAGAAGAGAAAAGAATTTATAAGTTTTATAGTGAACCGAAACGAAACGAGCCCTTTCCTCAAATTTTCAAGTCTAAAGAGTTCAGGTAAAAACCTAATTTTACTCGCTTGAAGGTCAAAGATACTAATTTTGGCAAGATGTGACCCATCATAAAACGGTAAATTTAATTTACTTAAATGAAGGAACTAACTTTCATCTGAAGATTAATATAATTACAAAAGCATCAAAATGGATACATATAAAACATTCATTGATTGAAAAAATAAATATTATCATTATGAATAAATTATTTTATCTAGGCTTATCCGTGAATGATCAAATTTCCTGAAAAATATCGCGAATATTCTTTCAAAAATTGAAAAAAAAAATTATATACGAAAATTATTAAATAAGAACAATTACTAAAGGGCCTATTATGAAAAAATCACTTATACGTTTAAAGGTCTCTCATGATAACGAACTTCCTCCTTTCTTTTTGAATCTTTTTACAAATAGATATTAGATTTAAAAATGAGGGCATGTTAATTTAAGTTTTTTAAATTTAGACAATTTATAAGATTTTAAAAATGAATGCATGCCATTTTATTTTAAATAAGAAATTGTATGTTATTATAGTTATTATATATGGTCATAATTTTTATTTTTAAAATAAGAATTAATCAGATAATATGATGAGTATATAAACAAAACTTCTTTTCAACAATTTTTTTCAAAACAAAAAACCACTGTTTAAAACATAATAATTACCTTCGAATGTAGTTTATAAAAATACTGGAAAACAACTTCATATTTCATAAAAATTAGTAAAAAACATCAAAAACATTTTTGTAATGCGATTTAGTTTAAAATTTGAGTCAATAAATAGACAAGACAATAACCATTAAAAATATGATATCTAGTTATGTTTTTTGTATAGACAACAAAACAAAACAAATATGATATTTTTTGTTTCTATTTCTTAAAATTATTTATGAATTATTTTTAAAATAATATGTTGAATAAATTTGTATGTTCTTATTGGCCCTAAACTGTCAGTATGATTTATAATGATAATGTAAATAGATTTATTTCTTATCAATAACATATACCACAGAATTTAACCACATCTATATGAAAAGAGTTATATACTAAATCTTTGTTTGCATTTATTAATAAATTGAATTGGGAACTAAATAATTTAATAAAAAATGTGAATGTAAAAGCTTCTTATGATATTTAATCACTAGATTATTAAAATATAGCCAACACAGTTTTTATAAAAACAAATTTATATTTTACAGCTCTGTTATACTTTCTTATGTTACATATAAACCTTTAACTGATAGACTTTCAAAAATTTTAAAATATAACATTCATAACAATCGAATGAATTTGTTTAGTCATATATAAATAAAAAATCATTGTAATCTGATTATGGTATCGATGAATAAAACAAACGAAATAAAATTTTGTCTTCAAAAGAGATTGAAAACCTAACTATTACTTATCTGTTGTTATTTTGTACCTTTAAAAATTATTATATTTGAGCCTAATATTAAAAACGACCGTTAACGAATGTAAATTTATCTTCCTATAGCGAGAGATAAGAGACTTGAAAATTTAAAAACGTTGAATCGGATATTAGAAAATAACAATATTTATAAAATGTTACTTTATATCATCAAAGTTTGAATCAGCATATCTTAAAATTTTAAAAACATATTCAGTCTTATAAAGAATAAAATTTTATAAAGCAATATACTTCAGAAACAATCTCTAATCGAGTTTTTTATGACATAAAATTTATTTAATCATATGTTTTAAGAATTAACAGTTAAATAAGAATTAGTTTTGAGATTGTGCTGGTTTTATAATCTTTATTATGATGTAGCATTAAAAAAAATATTATATAAATTAATCATGCATGGAATGTCTTTCTATTTTACACAAGAATATCAGTTTATTTGATTCATGAAAATATTTTTTCTCAAAAATATTAAAATCGAGTTACATTTGATTTTATATTGTTTAAAATGCTTCTCTAATAAATTTAAAATATCAATCTTATAATTTTTAACCATACGAATCATAAAATAGAAAAGTTCAATAAAATATTATAGTTTATAGATTAAACTTTCGACATGGTTTCATTACAATGATAGATAAATTTCTAATGTCATAATTGTTGTTAAAATTTGCGAATTTTAAAGATAATAGTGTATAACCTAGGTAAAAACGTGATTTAAAAATTCAGCAAATCATAATAAAATTTAAAATATTTTGAATCAAGTCATTTAAAAAATATGACTTAAAATAACCTTATTTTTGTACAATGAATTTACTTTATGAATTTAAAATTAAATTAGGATAAAATATTTATTGGATGATAAAATTTAGTGATTTGAAAATTAATGAAACTTATTTATGGTTTGAACTATCTCAAAACAAGAATATTTTTAACATATTATAAATATCGTGTTTTATAATATGATGTTTTTCGCTTAGTGTATCTTGGTAAATTTATTAATTTCTATTTTCCTCATATTTTTCATGTAAGGTCATAGGAAGTTGTTTGAAATGTTGAAATTTTTGATGAGGAAAGTTCGACAGATTTGTTTATCATGAGTTCAGATATTCAAGGCTTAAAAATATTTGAATGTTCAATACTCCACATGACAGCCATATTTCGAAACTCATCATGATATCTCTGCATGTAAGGTGAACATCAATATTAAGGTTTTTTGAATCGAGCCTTTCAGATGATATAAATAAATAACATCCATCCGCATCGTTTTCTTCATCAAAAGAACATTGAATATCCATCAATAAATATGGCCAAATTAGAAAAATATATTTCTAAAAATACTTAATTTATACTGATGGAGGTAAAAAACATATTTCTGAAGGGATTCATCCATCTTAAATAAAATATACTTAAACATTTCTCATCAAGAGAAAGCAAAGACCTGGACAAAGATATCTTGATGCAAGATTGAAATTTTTAAGTATCTTTTGGTTTACATTTTTATTATATCAGAATATTTCGATAAATCTCTTAAGAATCAAAAAGAAAATTTGCGAACATGATAAAATTCACTATTTATGAATCTCGAATATAAAAATAGATAAATTCGAAAAGATCTTGATAGCATTCATAATGTAGTGTCATAAATAAAAAGATTGATGCACTCAAAGCTACAATATATATGAAATGCATTAATAAAGATCTAAATATGGCATTAAATAGTTTTCAAAAGATTTTCTTTTATGATGTTTTTTGAAAAGTATAATTAGTCAACTGTATTAATCTCAATGATTATACCTCTAAATTTATTTATGAATATAATTAAAATAATTTAATATTTTATACATTTTTTAAACCTATTTCGAAATATAGATAAACTTAACATCAAAAAATTAACAAAAATATTTTAAGATCAATGTATGTATGTAGAATAATGTCATCTTAACCAATATATGTTATTTTCATGATGCAATCAAAACAAAGAATATTCTTAAAAATTTGATTAATGAATAAAATAAGATGATTCCATTCGAAAATAAACCTAATATCTGCATAAATATTTGTAAAAATTCGAAGATTCTTCGGTGAAAAAAAATTTTATTTCTATCAGAGTAAATATATGAATGATGCGAGCGAATAGATAAAATTTAATTTTTTTGAAAAAGCTGTTCCAAAATAGTTAAAATGATATTTTTTCATTGTAAAATGGACACATAAAATGAGAATTTTAAAATATTTGATGATCTGAAAAAGCTGAATAAAATAAATAATTTACATGTCAGAAACAATTTAATCCTCAAAATGATCTTAATACACAAGAAGTACGGGCATGATAAAATATTTGCAACTAAAATTATATATATATATATTTAAAATGTTGCAAATAGGTAGTTATATTTATAATCTTTAACATTCATTTCATCAGAGAAAGGATCTATTTGATAAAATTCAAAAGGAAGTAATGTTAAAATTTTTCTTATGCAAAAATCATTTTTAGTGAGTATTTAAATTTTTTTAAAAACTATGATAAATCATTTTAATTTTATTATAAACATAATGTCTTTTAGGTACTGGTAAATGATTAAATGATTTGAATTTACCTCTTTATTTTTCAGTAACAAAGAACCAACAAAAAAGTATTGAAAAAACACAAAATGAAAAACAATGAAACGATTCATTTCTAAGTGTAATTATAAAAAGTATATAAGGAAACCGCCAATCCACATACGTCATAATTATTTTTTGTTATAATTACAAAAAAGGGAGTTATCATAAAAAGATGATCTTTTTTCATATATAAGTAAATTAACGACACAGATTGTTTGAAATTATGTATCTAGAATTTTTTAGTTATCGATAATTATTGTTAAATATAGACATAACAAGAGAAATTTTATTTTTGTTGATGAGAGAATAATCTTTGAAAAACATATTCATTGAACTATAATAAAATTCTTCATTTAGATATATGATTTTTCTCTGATGATTATTTTTTATTCATTGAGGAATTTTATTTCTATTAAGAAATAATAAACAGCTATTTAATTATACGCATGAAATTAAGAAAACCGAATAAAATTTAATTGTATTATTGGTTATATGGCGTCATAATTTTGTTTTATCAAAAAATAATTATTTAACAAATATATTTTTATGATCAATATTACATTAAATATTTTTAATTAAATCAGAATAATATGTTATTCACAATTTTTTACACAAATAAATCAATAAAATATGATCATTAAATTATCAATTTTATTGATGAAGATTAATAAATAATTTGATGACATGCGCGCCTTTAATGGATAACATAATTTTCTTCCGAATAGTGTTAATTTTTTATATTTCAAAATTGAACAATCATTCAAAATTATTATATTCGACAGTCTTTAAAATTTGTTTTTCTTTACTTTTTCAGTTACCTCTATATTGGCATCACTTAAGTTAAGTTCAGCTATTATTTGATATTAAAAATTTCAATTTTTATTTATTCAGTATATTTCTTGTAAGTTAGGTTTATCATGTTATGAGCATGTTGTAAAATATTATTTGATCAACTGTTCTCTATTTTTTATTTCTAGATTTTTGTCGGTGTTGTTATATTGTTTATATTTAATATATAATAAAAAATTAAGGTATAATAGTTCTTATATTTATTTATTTTTATATATTTTATAGCTTTAAAAACTCAAATGAATTATTTTTGTAAAATATAAGTTGTGAAAATGTATTTTTTATAAAATATTTTGAAATCTATTACATTTAACTTGTATCAGAAAGTACATTTTTGATACCACTGTTACAGCATAAAATTTTAAACAAAAGCTTATCTATCAAGTTATTTTGTGTTCTCGAGCGTAATATTGTCAAAATTGCATGTAATTTTACTTTTCATACCGAGGGCGCAAAAAGCCTAATTTGTAAAATCAAAACGATTATGAACTCTTTAAATATTAGGAATAAGTCAACAATTTATACATTTATTATAAATCAAAATATTTCAGGGTCACAATTAAATATGTCAATCTCATTAGATCATACGATCAAATAGCTATAATTACTAATGAGACACGGTCAATGATACTACTAATTTTTATTTCTTTCATGTTTGAGACGGATGTTTTTAAGTACTTACAACTTATTTTTATAAGATTGATTCAGTTAAACGTCATTTTATTTTTTTAATCGAGATTAAAAATAAACTAAAAAATGGTGATTAACACTCAGAATCGAATTATAAAATGGAATTCTAAAATATAAAAAAAATTAAAAAATTTATTCGTTTATAAAATTCACTTTTAAAATTTTTGTTTTTGAAAATTCGACCAATTAGTGACATCTGAGTTACACAATTCTACTAGTTCTTACAGAATAATACAACGCAATTAAAAATAAAATACTAAATTGCTCAGCTTACAAATAAGATTTGAATTATTCCTTAAATGAAATTTAATATGAAAAATTTATGATAACATAAAAGTATAAATATTCAAAATTATCTACCCTTCATAAAAATATAAAAGATATTTCCTTAGTATATTATTTAATGTTTGAAACCGTTATTTTCAAAGTCTTAATTCAATTTCTCTCTACCAATAAAATGAAAAATTTTATAAAAAATAAAATGTTTAACATTTTAAAGGTTTTATTTAGAGCATAAAAATCAAAATAACTAGCATTATTACAAAAAATATTAAGAAAAATATGGTACAGAATTGCGTAAATAGTAAAATCATGAAATAATTTCAAAAATTATTTTATCAAAAATTATAAAACGTACATTCTATCTTCATAGAATCGATATATTCTCAATATTTTTCACAATTCTGCTTTGTTTATCTGTTGGGAAATAATGTAATTATTTAAAAATTTTTTGTATCAGAAAAAATGGTGAGTTAACATAGATTCCCTTGGTGTTTACTTTTGCAGAAGAAATAATGGCAGAAACTGATGTTTCATTGTATGTTTCGAAAAAAATAATTTAATGAACAAACTTTTTAAAATTTATTTATTTTCATATAGATTCAACTTTATGAAAATAATTATCAATTCTGTAGACTGCATTATTTCAAAATCTCAATGACTACACATTATTTATTAAAATTTACAAACAAATTTAAATCTCTAGAATGTTCAATTCGTTATTTTTCAAATCAATACCATTAAAGAAATTTAGAAAAAATTAAAATTTGGTTAGCTCCATATCAAACGTTTCTATTCCAAAACAGAATCATTTTAACTCAGTGTTAAAATGTGAAAGATACTCAGCTAGTAACTAAAAGATAATAAAAATATATATGACAGTATTTCGATGAAATTAGAAAGGGATATACAGTTATACAATTGAAAAAGTTAATATTTTAATTTAGAAAATCTCCACATATCGAAATAATTAATTATTTTTACCTCTAGGTTTCAAAAAATATCTAAATAGTTTGCAGATAACATTAATCAAAAATTGATACAAGGAAATATTAACATTCAGAAATAGCTTATAAAATTTTAAACATAGATATCAATATTTTAACATTCTTATCTTTTTAAAATCAGATCTATATTAAGTTAAAAGATAAGTTAACTATAATGTAGTTCGTATGTTTTGAAAAAAATAAAGAAAAGAAGCAGCAATGAGCATTTCAAATCTTTAAAATATCTCACTTTAATGGATCAGAGATGAACCATAGATCAATCTAAAAATATACCCTTAAATATAATAAAAAACATTGATAAATTTGCAATATTCATCAATTTATGATAAAATAATTTCAACGTTCAAAGAATAAATGAAATTAATAAACATATTATTTTATGTTTTGAGAAATATTCTAAAAAAATTAAAACTTAAAATATATTCTGAATCAAAAGAAAAATGTATATTCTTAAAATATACTTGTTCTGGTTTTATTGAAATGTAATGATCAACCTTATTTGATGAATTTAATACATATATTTCGTGAAACATTATCGAATTTTCGATAATGTTCTTAAATCTAGCAATTAACATTCTTAACACATGTCAGCTGCCAACAGGAGATATATATTTAAAATGATAATACGATCTTTTGATTGTGATAATTAATTTTTGAAAAACTAGTTTTGATATCGTCACACTGGTTCTTAGCGGTAAATTGATTTTAACATGAGACATTTTTATCTCATATGGAAAATACTCAATGTCTTTGACTGCATTACTTTTCTCAAGAAACTGTTTGACCAGAAGTAGATACTTAAACTCTTCATACCTTGCTTCTAGATATTAGAAAAGGCATGATAACGATAAAAAATGTTGCTGAAAATTTTAAATAATCAGAAAATTGCACCTTATACGATAAAATTAAGAAAATATACTTCTCAAACAATTATTAATAAATTGCCCTCACAGAGATCCTGTCGAACTCCTTCAAGAAATCAAATTTAAGCATATAAAAGTGTTCTTACATATGAATTAAAAGTTAGAAGCGATATTTATGTTAAGCAAACTTCTGAAAGACGTTGGAAAGGAAGAGATGCTTCAGAATAAAATATACTGTCTACCTATAGCGACAACGGACGACTGATGGAGAATAGACAACTCTTCACTGATAGAGTAATATCAGTAAGCTTCATATTTAAGAATCTAATTTTAGAAATAAATAAATCTCGTTTCAAAGGTTCAAAAACGAAGAACTAAAATAAAAGTATTATCAATATAATAAGTGCAAAGGTAAACATAAAACAAATGAATGCTGGGAAATTGAAAATTGTATATTATGTCGAAGGAAAGGTCATGTTTAGTTCATACTCGAAAATAAGAACAATATAACTATACTAACTATAAAATTCATAATCTTTGAAGACGAAGTAGTGAATGTTGAATTCCATAGTAGATATATTAAGCTGAAAAAAATTTATTTTAAATATATAATAGTTTAAAATAATGTTTTATAGTTTTATTTCCTTGTTTAAATCCTGTCAATGGACTTGAAATTTAGTTATTGGAGATAAAATCCTTTTTTAATGGAAAAGAGAAGATCCCATAGAAATTTACTTTCGTTGAATAGATGGGTAAAAATAGCCATTTTAGTGATTGACTATTTGAGACCTTCAAATGATGTATTTCATCTCTTGATTAAAATATTTTATCGCTTAATTATGTAGCTCATCAAATAAAGGCGATATCGACCCAATTTTATTCAAAGATTTCTGAATTTGTTGGCAATATACATAAGATCTTGGTAGATACTGAAACTATAATTTAGAAATATTCAAGAAATAAGACGATCTCGTAATAAATAATTTTACGTGATTTTTTCAATATTTGTCTATGATGTGGAAAATCAATTCATCAAAATGTGATGATTCTCATTTATAAAACAGGGGAAGGATCCATTTGGGATAACCGATTTTACTTATAAAAATAGGAAATCACAAAGACTCTGTTAAGATTATCTATCATTGAATAAATTTTTCTAAGATGTTATTTATCCTCTTCCGCATATTTAGCATAAGATTTTTACATTGGCAAAATTTTCGTATTAACCAAGATGGATTTTGAAAGTGGAAACTGACAACTATCAATAAAGCATAGCGATAATTTTATAACCTGCATTCAGCTATAATCTAGGATCAGGACATAAAAATTCACGGTAAGGACTATTTGGTATTTAAAATTACCTTCTGCGTATCGAAGGATAATAGTCTTAAATTTTTTGCGATTTAAAATTTGTTTAATGCTATTTCGATGGTATATAATGACTCCAAATCATGCAGTAAAATATATCACATCTTGATAATGTGCTCAATAGATCAAACAGTGAAGTTTCGTAGGCAACGGTAGATAAATTTAAATTTGTCTGTCAATCTATCAAATATCCCAGATATTTAAAAAAATGTTCCAAACAGCCCTGATTTATGAAATTTCAAATGATTAAAAAATTGGCAACGTCCATAAGGAAAAAATAAAAAACTCATGGGAATCTTAATCTTTATGAAATTTGTTCATCGTTTTTCCTGATACACCTGTATATCTCAATAAAGATCTGAATTATATATTTTAATCTTTTCCTGATAAAAACGAACTTGGATAAATGAAACAAAAAATATTAATCTGAATTTAATTCTTTTGTTTTTACCTTGAGATGGTGTTGAAATAATGATAAAAAAAGATTTCTCTAGAAAGTGGAAGGCACAACATTGTTGAAATTTAAATAAATATAATTGTATATACTCGATAAACCATGTCGAAATAGTCACGTGCAGAAGAATATTATTCTATAGTAATTTCAAGAAATTATCGGAATAATATTTATTATAAAAATTTCAATCCTGTTTGATAGATATTTTAAAACACTTACTGACCATAACTTCTTGACAGAGAATTGTTTAAATATGGTCATTGGAAGAGATTTAGATAGTTAAGCTTTTTTAATAAATTCGATTTCGTCATTAAACATATCAAAGGCACATGAAAGTTATTGCCAATGCTTTTTCGCGATCAATTTACCATGTTTGTTATTTTGACTGGGGTAGGATTGAAAATGATCAGGTTAATGATTTTAAAATTCAACAAATGGTGAAATATCATAATTACGAAGCAATATATTTGCCTTATATTTTTTAAAATTATGAAACAGAAGAAGTAGTCTTCTCCGTTTTCCCGAAGGATCAAACATCATGATAATTAAGATGTAAAACGAATTTTAATTCCTGGTTCATTTTAGAAAACTATGATTTCGACTTCACACTTTAAGGATTGTTTACATATTCGGTCCTCAACATCATTAACTTATTTAATAAAAATATTGAGATCAAATATTTTCATGATCTACTAAAGAATTTATATTTAGCAGCGAAAAATGCCAAAAATTTAACCATATAAGAATGAACAGAACCCCTCCTAAAACAATTGATTATCCGAGTTAGCCTCTGAAAATATAGCAAGCCTAACATATCTGGTCACATCCAGCAACTTGAAAATGACGTCTCTGTTATTACTTTTCGTTTGGAGATTTTTCAAATTGACTGAGATTTTTCAACACAAGACGTAGCTTCAGAAACAATAAATAGTATTTTAACGAAAGAAATAATTCATAAATTTGGAAATCCAAATTGTTTGCATTCCGAGATATGTTTTCAAAACGATTCACTTCTCTTTAAATATATTTGATGTCTACGAAAAATATTTTAACGAGAATAATAACCTATAAGCAACAAGATAACTGATCCGCAGAACGATAAGTCAAAATTTGAAGGAGATATTTAGAACACAAACCAAAAAATAAGTGAATGGGTCGCTAACTTAAATCTCGCTCCAAAGAGTCTTAAATCACTGAAACAAGATTCTATTAATTACAGCCCATATGAACATATATATGGCAATAATAAAACAGTTTTTCGATTTTTTCGATTCAGAATAAAATATAAATAACTTACACCATTACTTTTCTCATCAGATGAAAAATTCGATTTTTTACAAAAACATGAATTTATAAATTTTATATACTCTCACGAAAAGTGAATACTGAAATATCACGAAAAATATTTGAATAATATATATACTTAGGCCTACCAAGTGCATATAGAATAGAATAATTTTTCTTTTTAGGAATAAGCTTTGAACGATAAATTTATAATTCAAAATATAATGGAACAATGACAAGGACATCCTTAAATCAAATGTAAATACAAACTCTGTTCAGACTGTGCACTGTAAAAGATTGAAACTAGACAATCTATATAACAAAATAAAAATTATATTTCAAGTCGAAAATATGGATTTTTCAAATAAACATTCTCAAATATTTTTAAAAGGAGAAACCATGACGTTAAATGTTTTTAAATCGGGAGATTAATATTTGACTACAGAGTTGTTGCCTAGGTGTGATACTTTAAAATCTTAAAAGACAGGGATAATAATTATTCAACCAAGTGATGATATATTGTAACAACATACGGCCTCGGTTATGTCTATTTCACTTTCAAAAAGAATTACCAAAAGTTTTTAAGTATCTATGAATCCATACATGTGCGTATTTATTTTTATCACAAGATAAAATTGAAACAAATTTTTTTATCTTAAAATTTATGCCACTTGAACAATGATAAATAAAAAAAGATTTAAATAAAGAAATCAAATAAAACTGTTTTATGTATATCAATTCTGATGATAATTAACGTTTTTCTCAATGAAATGCCAAAAAGAATGAGGTGATAAAGTATATTTGGTTTGAATTTATACTCAAATTATAAGGTAGATAACAATCATTGCATGTTCATTTATGATCATTTCGTATCATAGGAGATAAAGAATATTTGAACATAATTTTATTTTATAAAATTACAAATTTCATTTGAAATAACACAGCTTATTTCAGATTGTAGTCAATTTTTTATAATTAACTTTTTGGTTAACAAAACTTAAGAATAAAATTGATAAATTATCTTTTTTAAAGGAAATGTTAGATCAGAAAGTGAATAGATTCAAAGAATCAAATTTAAAATATCTTATATTATGTTTAAATTTGTAGAAGAGGCTATTTTTTCTGAAAACTTAAAAATGAAATCTGAAATATATTTTTATGTGATTAAACTAAATCAGCATTCTGTTTGAAAATATGTGTGAGAAAGGAAACTCAATGTTTGTTTGTTCAATTAAAGCTGAAAAAGATACTCCAAAATATGTTTATAAAAAATTAATACATCAACGATGTCTGATCCAAAATTGTAGGTTAAGTAGATGACGATTACTCTTTTAAATGTTTGAATATAAAATATGATAATTCAGTTCTTCGAGAGAGTGATAAACAACTTTATGATTTATAAATGTATATTACCAAATTAAATGTTTCGAAACATACAAACAGTTATATTCTAATTGAGCATGGTTAATTAATCGAGATTTTAATATTCAATTTTTTAAAATTACAAATAAATTGACACCTAAAATAAACTGACTGAAAATTTTTAAGAATTATAAATATTTTAGAAAATTACTTATTTGAAATTTATATCAGGAATAACATTTCATGAAGTTCTATCAATATTTAAATCATAATAGAATTTTTAATCTTCACTATGTTCATTTATGAATGGGGATAAGATACTTTTGAAAACCTATCACTTTATTGACGATATATATGAATGTTTAACTTTTTATAAAAAAGATTTAAAAGAGGAGAATTGAATTCAATTTAAAGATATTTACAAGAAATAAAGTTAGAAAACTAATTGTAATAAAATATTTTTAAAAAATTTAAATAATTAACCAATTTAAATTAATCTTAAATTTATGAAAAAGAAAACTCAAAAATTAACATCATACGTTGATATAAAAAAGAAAATATCTATCTTACAAAAATCTTATTAATTCATACGAATCTTCAAAAAATTAACAACAAAATTTGTTGAATTTTTATGTTTCTGAATCAAAAGAACAAAAAATAAAAAAAAGAATTTTTATGGACAAATCGATTATCGTCTTGTAGTTTTAGTGTCAAAAGTAAACATACTAACATAACTTTAACAATTTAAATATTTTAAAGTTAAGTAAAATTGATGGCAAAACAATTATTTAAAAAAATCATGACGAATGTTGTTGATTGATATCATTTTCGTAACCAAACAAGCATTGTATTTTTATTTCTTTACGCACTTGCAAATAACTAATATATTTTAATATTCCGTGTCTGTATTGTTTCAGTATTAATTTAATAAACTTCTCGAAATAATTGATAATCTATTAATTTTATCAATTTATTAACCTGTGTAATAAAAGTGAGGATTATGTCCTTTACATGTATGCTTTTAAATTATATATATTAATAAAATAAATAAGTTAATGAGAGACTTGTTTTTTATCTATCTAAATTATATTATTGATTATAAAATTCGATGTCTTGACAGTCATATAAATATGTTTGATTATCATTTTCTTCAATAAATTAATGCAATTTCACAAAAGAAAAATCAAATCACAGAAATAATAAATTAAGAAAGTTTCTCAAACAAGAAACAAAATTACGTTGATGTTACTTGATCGATTTTATACATTAAGTGTGTAAAAATAATTTACATATAGTTATAAGTAATGTCAGTTTTTAATTAAATTTCTGTAAAATTTGAAATTAATATCTCCTTTTTAAACTTTCGACACAAGATATCAGGAGATCGTTTTTATAAATAAAATAGCTTTTTAAATATTCTCATTTTTTGACTTATATCGTTTTTTTGATAAAATGGAGTTATTGTTACAAAAAATAGTTAACAAAATATTTAAAAATAATTTATCAAAAATATCGAAGAACAATTTGAAATCTCAACGAATGAATTATACTTTTAGAATTTTTTAAGATAATATTTAAAAAAAACTAAAATTTGTAAGGTTCAACTTAAAGTGAATCCAATAGATTTATAGATAATTTGGAAATTTGACTCATCAAAATTTAAAATTGATTAACAAATGAATATATATTTCATAAATTAAAATTTTTGATATTTTTGATGGTTCTGGACATAATCAGTTCATAAGACGAATAAAAAATACTTAAATAATTCAATGGTTCATTTTTTGACATATCTCAGAATAAAAAACATTCATATCTTAAAGATAAATTTTGACAATTTTTGTGAGTTTTGTGTCATACTTATCTAAAAAATAACAAAGATGGTTAATATTAAATATGATATTTATTGTGAATAAATTCGTCGCGGAATATAAAATAATATTATGAATAAGATAAAATTACTTGAAATAAACCTTATATGAGTAGATAATAGCAAGAAAAAAGGATGAAAAATAATCAAATAATGATTTAATAATTAAAATATCTTAAACAATGACCTTGAATAAACTTGAAATTTATATAATCATAAATTATCTTTCATACAAGCTATTTTATGCATTCCTTAAAGACAATAAAACTTTTTTGAATTATTTTATTCTGTATATGAAATAATGTAATCATCTTTAATATACTCATACAATCTATAAACAAATATATTCTAAAATTATTTGAATAAAAATAAACGAAATAATATGACACATAAAATCGTTGATAAATACAAACATTTAAGTAGATATGGTTAAAATTTCAATAATATTTGCAATTAATTGTTAAAAACATATAAAATAGTCATTGTACTCTGATACCTTATACATCAATTCACAATTGAGAATCCAAAAAAGTATTTTTGTTTTTCAAATTATATCATGAATATTCACATTCAGACACTTTATCTATCATCCTTTTAAAACTATAGAATTACAGTAAAATTACACAATTTAAATTTTTATAACAATATTATCTGCAAGTATTTTGATTCCTCGTTTATTTATGTTAAATTATAAACAATTTAACAAATTTGAAATTATTAAAAGATCGAAGAAAACACATTTTATGAACTAGTAAGATATAGATAATAAACATAATTCCTTTAAATTTACTGACAATCTTGAGTTAAACGTTATAACATATTTTTGAAAGCAATTTTAAAACGATAGGAAGTAATTTAAAAATATTTATTTTATATGACCAGTTTTCATTCTTAGTTAAATAAAATATTTATTTTTAGGTTATTTATCATATACCTTAGTAAAATGGCATAAAACATATGACCGTCGTAGATGAATATATAATAGATCTATTTTAGAAAAACAGATATTGAGGTATAAATTTAAATTGTTGAAGTCAAAGGATCGTTCGTTTATTATAATAAATATTTTTGCAAAATCTTTTTGTATTTCACTTCATTCATCACCAGAACTTTGTGTTCGAAACTTTCCTATGATGTAAAAAAGACATTATCACCATATGATGGATAAAGAAAACTAAATTGCGATAAAAATTAAATATTGTAAATATGTAAACACTGGCTTAATTTTTTCCAATGATGTTCATTAAATTAAAGAAAAATTATCAAAAATAAATTTATCTGACTAATATATAAACTCATAAATTAATAAAAAACCTCAAATCTAACATTAAGTATGAATATGATATTTTTGTAACATACCCTTTACCATTTATCGATGATTTATACGAGATAGAGATGACATCTCAAATATGATAAATTTATATTATCTAAAATGAGTGTAGTTTTCATAATATGGATATAAAAGCATTTTATATAAATGATAATTGCATTTATGCTTGCGAAAAATTACATCAAATCATTAATGTTGTATTATTTTCATAACATCAGCATTTTTATTCTGTTTTCAAATTTAAAAATTTCAGTTATTCACTCAAACTAAGGTTAAATACACACGGCGAAAAATATTTTGGTATTTTTCGAGTATATTTAACATTATGATGACCTGATATATTGTTAATAAGATTTTTCATATTTGAAATTATAACTATATTTATAAATTTTTAATCAACAAAACTAACGTCAAATTACTGAAAATAGATCACATAATAAAACATATAAAATTATTTTATTTTTTTTGAATATATGATGAACAAATTAAATGGTATAATTTTAATTAATGATTCTTGATTGACATATATGTGATATTAAATTATTATTCATTTATATATTTTATAAAATAACATGTAATTTCATCAAATAAAATAACCGTAATTCAGAAGCTTAAATCTCGTTTGATGCGTAATTTATTTTGAGAAAAATACTTATTTTCTTAAATATTGCATATATTTAAATTTCACATGATATAAGTGGATGATGGTAAGATTTTGGAGTTTTCAAATATTTTTAATTTTACTATACTTAAGTGAAACATATTTTGAAAAACTATTGATTGTAAATTGATGTAATTTAATATTAAACGAATGTAAAATTAAATTTTTTGTGATTAAATAACAATCAAAATGTATAAATAAATGTCATTGTCATTAGTCACAATTAAACTCTGTGTTAAAATTCTATTTTCAAAAATATAATGTTGAATTCCTCCTTCGTTTTTCGTCAATAGTTGATATTTTTATTTAATTTATCTATATTTAATTTACATGTAATCTCAAAATAGGTATAACTTGTTTTTTATTATTTTTATAATAAAATTTTAAAGTAACTTTCGCTTGTTTTATTATGATTGAATGATTCGAGGAATAAATTATCATTTAGTATCCAAATAGTGACTAGAATACAAATTGAGAAAAAATAATAAAAAAAAACCTAAGATGAATATCTTTTCTTACTGATTAAAAATTTACGTCAGACACAAAATATAAAAATGTGTTAATTTTGTAATTTAAAATATCAATAACATATAAATTAATGCCAATTTTTAATTTTTAATTTTTTGACTTTCGAAAACATAAAATAACTGGTATTAACAAATGAATTTAAAATAATACGCTCTACGATATTTAAGAACTAAGATAACTGTTTCATTGAGGTTTATTAAATTTTAATTGGATGTTTATACGATAAAAATAACTCTGTTCAATACATTTTTGATATTTTAAATTATTTATATAGAGGAATAACTATGAAAATAAACATCATTACACCGATTTAAATGAAACAAAATTTCATAATTTTGAAAATTAACTCTTAAAAATATTTTCAACTATTTTTAGAATAAAAATAATTTATCTTTGTCGAAAAATTCAATATTTTTCATAATCAACGTATTTATCGTTTTTATATAGTTCTACAAATAAATTCTTATTTCAGAAACAAACAGAATCAATAATGCCAAATAACAATTAGAGAAATTATTTATTAGAATTTTATCAACATTATCAATGAATAATATTTTTTAAAGAATATTATCATGTTATTTTATTATTTTTTTCGTTAATTTATATGAGTATTTTTGGAAATAGTCAACATTCGCATGATTTTTACTCTAGAGATGACATTTTCTTATTTCTCTTAAAAATTTAAATTTTATTATTTGAATAAAATTTACTTATTCAATATGAATTAAAAAAGATCTGTTCATAAATTGCTAATTTCTAAATATAGAATATCATTAAATCAACAATATATCTGTCTATATATTCTCATATACTCTTTTATAGTTTTATTCTTCAATTAAATTTTAGAAAAAGATATAAAGTACTTTTATCAATTCTGGCCAATATATATTTATAAGTTTTCATACAAATGAGACACGTTTGAAATTACTCTTTTTATTTTGATTTAATTCCAATGTTTAAAGAAATAGTTTTTCAAAAAGTTTTGATCTACATCACTCGAGAATGAATAAAACTCTCACATCAAACATAAAAATTATAAAATCATCATTTACTCATTCTTCAAAAATGGGTTTTACATTTCTTAAAATATATCGTAGTTTAAATTTAATTTTTAAAAATTACCTTATGATAAGAATGTTTAAATATTATTTATATTTCTACATTTTTTTAATATATTCAGGAATCGACTCCATCATAATCCTTAAATAAAAATATCCGATATTTTTCTCAAATATAAATTTCATAATTATTAATAGGGTAAACCATTGATTTGTTATCTTAGTTCAATGCTTAATTCTTTATTATTTTCTTATCTTTTTGGATTTATTCGACATATAATATATTTTCACATAAAATGATTTTATTTTTGAGTTTTTAAGTCATTATATTTTATTGTGTAAGACATTTGAAAAATTTAAGCGTTTCAACATTTTTGCATAACGTTAATTATAAACGAAAACTATATTTAGAGTGTATATTTAATTATAGAAATAAATTAAACTATTTTTGTTATCAAATATTTTGAGTTTTTATCATATATTTTCATTTTGCAACTCGATTTATAATATATTCAACTTGATTTAAACACAAATCATAAAAGATTTTATTTTAAAACCCAAAAAGATTGGTAATATTAACTCATGCCTCAATGTTAGTTTGGATATGTGTAAAATTATCATTTTTGAGGATATGATTTCTGTATTTTGTCATAGGAGAGTTATTCATCATTTTGGCAAATCACAAATAATGTTATTTTTTTATTGAGTATCAGGTAGCAGGCGATTATTACTAAACAGTAGAATATAGCTCTCCTTGAACACAACTACAAATTTGCTTACAAATCATAAAAATGCTGCAAAACAAATATTTTATAATATTTTTCCATCTTTAGAGCTATTTCAATGCTTTTTGATTGAAAGGCGAACGTTAATTATTCTAAATCTTACGAATATTATTCAAAAGAATAAAAAGTCTATAATTTAATTGGAATGAATGTAAAATAAATTTATTTGAGTGTATCTATCTTTTAATTGTTAAAATATTTATTCCTATAATTTAGTAAGGATGTAAACATTATTTCTAAAAATTAAAATTTTATTTCATATCATGTTAAAAATGGTCTCCTTAAATTTATCAAAAATTTTCAGGATGAAAAAACAGAATATTTTCACATAAATTGAAAAATAATCAATTTTTTGGGTTTTATCAGTCAAATAAATCAAAAATTTGGACATATGATATTTTCAAAATAAAATAAATCATTTGTTATATGTGTTATACTTAATTGTTCAATATGTGATCAAACTGACTAATTTTTAACATTCCCAGATATTTATTATTTAAACAATTTTATATCGATATTTTTTAAAGGAATTTAAAACTGAAACAACGCCTATTATTTTTAACATATATGAAAAATTTTAATATATTATTTATAATTCTGTATTTTTAAAATATTATCTTACAAAAATTTGTTTAAATATTTTTATGATTTTTAATGATATTTTTACCTCTTGAATCTAACTAAATTTAGCGTGAAAAGCATACTCTTAACGTTTATGAAAAGATAATTATCCATTTTTCATAATGAGAAATGAGATTTTTAAAAATTCATAATTTAATTTATTTCACTTTTAAACAGAATTACAATCGTATGAAAAGCATTTTCTGTCTATACCACGATGTTGCAATCATTTTGATGACTAAATATCAAGTATATTTTTATTATTTTCTGATTTTTTTAACAGCATGTTTTAATATCATCTTTATTAATTGAGTTTATTTTTTCATGTAATTAGATGATACTTTTGAAATCTTTATGATCTGAAATTGATCAAACAAAATTTAACAGTATCAATAGCAAAATCAAGGAATTCAATACATTGTTTAAATTATTTATTTAAACCCCTTAAAAAGATATTCATTCAGATTTCATTCTTTGAAAATTTTGTTTATCTAAATTGAGCTTCAAATAACTATAATATGATAATATAACAATATTTTGTCGTTTTTAAAAGATTTTAATTGAAACGATGTAAAAATATCACTTTTTTTTCCAATTTATCATTTTATGAAAAAATACATTGTCTGATATTATCGTTTTTTAATTTAATTTAATTTTTCCATTTAACTTTTGGTTAAACATCTCTGATTTATTGTCTGATAAAATAATTAAGATAAGAGTAGAGTAGTGACAGCATTACATGTATATTTTTTTTGAATATCTGTAAAATCCGTTTTTTAACTGGTGATTTTCGAGATATATATTACATTTTTATTCATTTAAGAAATATTATTCTTCATAAGATTGATAAATAGTATTTCAATATTTCTCAAATCAGTCATAAGGGTTTGATATATATTGTTTAATTTAAATATAACTGATCTTTTAATTATATATACAAATTGTGGTTATAAATTATGAATATTTTTTTTAATTTGCAAAAAATGGTAAAATATTTTTTGTGATGATTTTTTTTTTAAATTAGATACTGATTAAAGTCTCTTGCCATGCTTATTGTATTCACAAACAATAGGTTTGCAATGTTTGATACATCAAACACAGATGTAAAATATTTTGATTCGTCAAAATAAATATAGGTTAATAAATTTAACATAAATTTAAAAACATTATCAAAATAAATAAAGTTCGATGAAATAGGGTAAAAATTTATTTCTAATTTATTCTGAAGTATTGATCCATTAAAATATAAATTTTCATAATTGCTACATGAGCAAGTTTAAATTTATTTTCTGTGACTTCGCCTCAAAGTAAGACGATATATACCACGCCATTTTAATGATTAATACAATATTTACATTCTGCAAATCAATGTATATGATAAGATTTTCATTTTTTCTTTATGGAATTTTCATGATGTAAAAGTAATATTAAAATAACATATTTACGATTTTTTAAAATTTTGTGGAAAATTACTTATGTAATTATGTAAATAACGCTTTTTAATAAAATATACAAATTGATGATATTCAAATAAAAAAGTGAAATATCTTGAAAAGTATTCTTCAAAATGTCTGATAAATTAATCAAATCTATTAGATATTATTTCGAAAATAAATTTTTTTGGATATTCTAAATATAAACGAAAATCAATATATTTTCCTAAAAATGTTAAAATCTGAATTTAAGAAGATCACACTATCATATAAGGCATATATCTCGAATTTTCGTACTTAATCTGTAATTATCAATAATTTCATGATTTAAAAAATTATTTTTTTACTTAAATTTTACTCATAAGTAAAATTTTTAAATTGACCAGAATATTCGAAGAAATTTTAACAAATAAAAGATTTTAATTTATATCTTAAATATTTTTTTTATCTTTTCTCAATCGATGAGATTTCTTTGTTTAAATTGATCTAAGGTTGACAAAAAGATAAAATATGTCTTTTAGAAACATATCTTAAATCTAACTATTGATGTTACCTAAGTTTATGTCATTAATTATATTTAAAAATAGATAGGATAACATAAATGCAAGATAATTTTTAAACACTGATTATATTATTAGAGGACTAAAATAATTTTTACCATGAATAAAATTCAGAGCTTTTGCTATTTTTGCTCCTTTTATAATGTATCATTTTAACAATACTTTAAATAATTCAAAATTTTTGTTTGTTTATCGATCATTAATTTTTCAGAAAAATAATAGATGATTAAGTTGTAGATTAGTAAGAGAATAGCAATTCAGTATTTTTTATAATACACAGTGAAATGTAGAATTTGATTATTTATCTTTAAAATACCGTAATTTTTCAAGACTATAGTAAAAATACATCTTTTAATTGATATATTATTAGATAAAAATTAAATAATGCGACTAATATTTAAAAGTATTTTAGCTTTAGTGACTGTGCTTATACGTCCATAAATAAAAATTTCAAGAATATTAATGCATAAAATTATTCTTGTTATAAGTTTTAATATTCTCATTCACTACCATCATGCTATTGTAAGAATATAAGCATGTTTAGACCAAAAGAAAATGAGATTTAAAAATTTAGAGAATATTTACTCATTGATGAAAATAGATTAATGCCATCAATTTTCGTCGGTAAAATAAAAAAATATATTTATGTTATTGTGAATTAAACTGATTATTTTTCAATTAAATTGAATCGTAAAGCATATAAGGAATCTTATTTATAAGTTATTTTTTAAAATAAACCATTAATAAAAAATGTATCTTATAAGATAATTTTTTATTCATGATTATTTCAGGATATATTTCACATTATTTTTTTTTACATTTTTAACTCTTGTAGTTACAAAGATAATATGTAATTAAATATTTTAAACCTGATTTCTCATTTAGAATAAGCTTTGAACATTAAAAAGAAGGGCAATGATAGATATTCAACGTGAGAGCAATATATTTGCTTCATGTTTTTCGTTTTATGATGTCTTATTATCTGATATATAAAATGACTAACAATGTTAATTTTATTGTAATAGTATATTAATGAAATCAAACAGTTATATTTTATGATCTAAATTGAATTATGAATAATTTGAAGTTCTATGTATTTTTATTAATAAATTTTAAGTTTTGATTTTAGAGGAAAAAGCGGAATTTATTTATGTTATTTATAAATTTTAATTATTTTTTATGAAAAAAATAAAGTTGCAAAAATTCAGATATCATTATTCTCATTTTATAATCACTCGTATTCCAACTTTTTTAGAGATTAATACAATTAATATAGATGATAAAAATGATGTTTCTATATCTTATGAGTTCATTGTAATTTTGACAAAGTACTTTAAGAGAAGCATTTAATTTAAATACTCGTTTATGTCTTTGTATCAGATTAATAAAGATTTTCCATGCAAGCAATCATACGCTTTAAATAGCTTTAATTTGAAAAATTTAAAGTTACCTTCAAAAACGGAAATAAAATGTTTTTAATTTCCGATTTTATTAAAAATCGGCTTTCGTCGTTATTTCATCGTAGTTTTATTCGAAAAAGCTAATCACGATTATCGTTCTTATTTTTAATTAAAATGATATAAGCTCATTATAATGATAAGGTTGTTCAAAAAACAGTAAATAAATGAACCATGCATTGTGGGTGATTTAAATAACCGATGATAACTAAATTAGAACTCACAAAATTATTTTTCGTTTATTTGTCAATGAAGCCTCTCTTTTGCGGACTTAGTATGAAAGATTAAACACTGAAACTAATATTGTAGAACTCATTAGTACAATTAAAATTTTGCAATTAATAAATACGGTTATGTATTAAAACTGAGAATTTTTTATAATTAAAATATATAGACCAAAATTCTCGCAGAATATAAAAGCTTTTCATCTTAAATTTGTTCAGACTTTTATTAAAAACATGGTTTATCAGGATTTTTTAGAAATTCTCAAAAAAAATTTGTATATGATTTCAAAATTACATTTCTATCAATTTGGACTCAATATTTTTTTTAATTTTATTATAAATATTATGTTTTGGTCGTATATTTTATCTTCTAAAATTCGTCATCTTTATATATTTTGTGATTAAAAAATCCAATATTTTATAAATATAATTTTTGAATGATTTTAATTAAATTTTACTTAAAAAAATTATTAAAAGTGATAAATGTAATATTAGTTAAAAAATTCAGAATGTGAAACGATTATAAAGTTGTTGTAAAAACATAAGTATTCATATTTATAAAAAGATTATTATATATTTTATTCAATATTATCAATAACATCGATTGTATTAACGATATCTAAAAATCATAAATATGTCGCCGTTACTAAGTTTTAACATGGACGATATTATAACATTCGATTTTCGCAAATTTAGAGTATTTATGATAAAATCAAGAACGAACATAGAATTAAAAAAAAATATGATAATATTACCTTGTTAAATTTATTTGATTAATATTAAAAAAACGAGTTGTATCAACATAGAAAGAAACTGCTGGATATTCTTTTATATGTGAATTTCCATTAAAATTATAAAAAATTTAAATCTAGTAGTGACATAATTTTTTCGATTTGAATATATATTTACGCTCAGTTTGGAAAAAAGTATTTGTATGACAGTGAAAAAACTTTACATTATTTAAAAATAAGTTCTTTTTAAAATACTTAATAACATGGATTATGTGTCATCATCGCAAGTCATATTCTATCTAAAATACTTTAAATGTAAAATATTAGTAAATTTATCATCCCAATAACCTTTTTCAATGATAAAACTTTCTTAAATATCATCTGAATTTTAAGAATATGTGATTATATTTCATCAACGTATATCTATCCTCAACTATTCTCAGGTATTTTCCTTTATTTATAGTTAGTTTCTTTTATTAACTTCATAGAGTTTAAGATCGTATGTTTTCATTCAAACATAACTTCTGTCAAACCTGATCTTTTACGCATATCTAAAGCAATTTTTGAAAACATAATTTCTCTTAAAATTAATTTCAGAATACATTTTAAATTTTCGCCCAATAATAATGTTTTTTGTATGTTTTATAAATCATGAGAAAGGTAAATACAAATACACAAATTATATAAATTGATTTCTAATATGTTTATAATATCTATGAAATAAAGCATATTAAACATTTTAATGCTCAAGAATATCAAAATTATTAAAGATGAACTGTTCAACTGTTGGATTATTTTAAAATACTTTTCAGAGAAATATTTACATTGATTTTTATTTAAGTTGATTTTGCTTTCCATTTAAACATATTATGAACATAAAATTTTTAAAAACAATAAAGTTATCAAAATCAGCTTCGATAAAATATCGACTTACGTAAAAGAGAATTTTAGCTTAATTTTAAAAAATTAGTGGTGACATCTTCAGTTCACCTAAGCTAAAAAATGAGAATATGCTCATTACAAAAAAATAAAGCAACAGTTTAGGTGTCTCAGATTAAAAAACGAGAGGTGAAGAAATTCAATCTTTCTGATAACACAATACACTAGAATCTATTAAACGAAGATTTTGAATTATGATAAAAATCCTGAAGTATTAGATGTTAAAAATAGACGAATCGGAGAATAAAATAACACGACAACCTCATGCCTTTGTTGTTAGGTAAGACTTAACTCACCTTTTAAATAACAAAATAATTATGAAAAAGGAAAGCATTTTTAAAGCAATTAATCAATCAAAACAAATATTTTTATTTTTAAAAAGTAAAATAATTTTTACTAATTAGAATATATATTACACTACTTTGTGAGATCATTCAATAATAATATTAGATTATCATACTTCACTTAAAAAATTATCTTTAAAATTTCGATTTGTTTCATGATATAACTTAAAATATCAGGATATTTTCCATTTGTTTTCTTTCTTTTTTTCATTGTTGAAAACAATCAACGATATATGTAATATTTGTGAATAATTTATATAATTAGCGGTAAGGTAGGTTGTTTGATAATTAAAATATTTGTTTTAGAGATTAACGTAGAAAATTTATATGTTTTATAAGACATAAAACTCATTATGGTAAATATTTAAACAAAATTTTAAAGTAAAGTCAAAACTATTTCAAAAAGAGTCATTTATCTTAAAAATTAATTCATAAATTGTTATATGATACAATTTTATTTTTGTTGATTGATAAAATCAAATCAGAGTTATAATATTAACAAATTTTTCAATTGTTGATGATGAATTTTTGTATTATAATAAATATTATGAGGTAATTTTTTATTACCTCTCTCAATAGATCCATTAAAAAAAATTAGTCTTATTGTTTATATGTTTGTAAATTATATACAATTAATAAAATGTTATATTTTGAATTTTTTGATTCAACAAATTTTAATTTACATTATTGATTTTTATTTTTAGAATTGTTTACTCGTATATGAAAAAAGGATAAAAAATGAAATATACACTGATTTTCAAGGTTATTGATGTTTTATTAATTTTAATATTATAATCAATGTAATATTTTAAATTTCAACTAAATGATTCTTATTTTTGATATTTGATGTCTTTGAATTAAGTATATTCAATTTTAATATTTGCCAATGATAAACGGGTTTTAATAGGTCTTCAGATATAACCCGTAATACGATACTCTGTTTTATTAAATTTTAAAGATAATTGATTTGTATTTTGTTGAAATATAGACATATTATTGTTATTTATTTTTTATTTTATATTCTTATGTTGTATTATCATTTTTATGAGTTTTTTTATGATGGTATTGATATTAAGCACTCATTTTCTCACCTTAACTCATCGAAGAGATGATTTTTAAAGATTTATTCAATCAAAATATTCCAAATTATTTGTTTTTAAATTAAATATTCCGCTGACATTATCATAATTTTATAAATAAACCTGAACGATCGTCTTAAAAAATTAAATTAATTTAATAACTTCTCAAGTTAAAGTGTGAGATAGACATTGATTAAATAATAATTTATTTAAAATAACAACAATTTCTGATTTATTTCAAAGTAAAATTGAATTTGTTATAAGATATATTAAAAAAGATTAATATGTTAAATATAATCTAAATCTTTAAAAATATAAAAATATTTATTTCTTTGACATGTTTTTATTTAAATTTATAAAAAATAATTTTAGGTAGATTAATTTTAATAAATCCTTTATTTTTTTTAATCAGAAAAAAAATTAACTGTGTGAAATTCTCATCAAATAAAGTAAATTAAATTAAAAAACTAAAATAAATCAGACTCTAAGTGTAACAAATAAAAATAACTTAAATGAAGAATAATCTGGTGAAGATTTACAATTAATAAGACAAAATTAACAAATTGTGAATTATATTACATTTAATCGATTTTAAACTTCATTTAAATAATCAGCAGATAATAGGTATGATATAAAATCAACTTATAAACCCCTGAAGCTAATGTATCATTATGCAGCATTTTATATTACATACTCTCATGACTAATCTTTTATTAATTATATTAACATAAACAAATTAAAATGCGCCGATTTTAAAGATTCTTAATTTTTAACTGACATTTTATCATTTCACTTATATATTTATATTAAATGAATTATAACTCCAAATTGGTATCCTGATAAGGAAAGATTTTGTCACTTTAAAAAGTAATGTTGATTATATCACTAATTTAGCTTAAATTTATTTTTAATTAGTGATTCATTATTGTTTCAAAATAATTGATTATATTGATAAAAATATTTATTTGATATCTTTTGATTAGAATTATTTTTTATTTTCAATATTCATGCTTATTATCTAAATGATTTTCTTTACTATCTATATAAATTTTAATGGTTTTGAAGTGATATATTAGAAATAATATATGAATCACTTATGTATAAAGGTTTAAAGTCATAGAAAATGAGGACTTAAATAAAATATCTAAACATATCACAATTTCTAAACTCTTTTTTTGAAATTTTTCGAAAAAGGCTGAATTCATCAATAAATGATACTATATTATAAAATGTTAAATTGAAAATTTTTAATAAATAAAGTGGATTGGTTTTTCTATGAGAACAGGTTTATACTTAACTCATATATTTTGGATTTCTAAGAAGATCCCACATGAATAAAAAATAAAAGATCTAAAGACAAAATAAATCTAACAGCCACATTTATGAATGATCCTAAAGAATTTTAATCTCATCGATTTTTATATGTATTTTTACGAAACTAATAAACTGATATATATACCCATATTTGATAGGGAGCCTATCTCTACAGACGATATCTTTGAAATAAATCATATCAATTTAAACCAATGAGTGAATTCATTTCGAGTCAAAATCGTTTTCTTTAAAGTTCAGATTGTCGGCAAACATAGATGAACACCTAAACAACGAGATGAGATAATAGATAAATAAGAAACTGTTTCTCAAAACGAAATATTTGACATATTTCTGCTAAGATATTAACGAGTGGAAAACATTTTCAAGCTTAGATTGAATTAATACAAGGAAAATTCAAAACAAATATGAAGGAGAAGTGCAAATAATTTTTACGTATAATCAGAATTTATTTTCGAAATAAATAGAGGATACATAAATAAATATCAAAAAATTAATCAATTAAACTGTGGTTCAGGATGAAAAATGTTTGGATATGATCTTGCTAATATTAGTGGTCGTCATAAATGTATGTAGAAGACACTGGTCACTAAAGCTGATATATAAACGAAATTGCAGAAATTTAGGAGAAATATTTAAAATATTCATTGCTGTTTAATTAACGTTTCAAACATTATTTATAAACTAATATTCGTATAATAACTCAATTACAAATAAAAATAAATCCTAGAAAAAATACCATATTAATTCACATAATAAGAAATATTTATGGAAATAGGGCTTGAATATACTGGCATAAGGTATGAAATTTCGAACAAATATTTTAACCCAATTTGAAAACATTTAGAAGATGGTTTGATACATAATACACTCATTCTGTGTTTTTAACTGTTTGTTTTTTCAAAAAAGCAGACAGATTCATATTTATAAAAATATTTACGATGTAGAATAAATTTTTGGTTCAGGTGATTTATATTTTTGCATGATTATTTCTATCACTCGTGTTGACTACGAAAAATAGAATAATATTTCATGACGTAACTAAATGATATAAAATATTAAATGTTATATTCTATCAATTCAAAGATTGAATCAAAAATTACGATTATGTAAATAAAATAAAGGGAAATAAAAGATTATGATAAGTTTTAAAATAAAATTCTTATTTATTCATAAGTTAATAGAAAACAAAAAAATTCATATAAAGGTAAAATGTATTTTGTAAAATTGACAAGATGGTAACACTTTTTAAATTGTTTGCATGAAAGTTTAAATTTAAGATATAAACAGATTAAAAAATGTCTAAATGACATGATTTACATTCATAAACACATTATAGATCTTCGATGATATCAAAAATATTTTTTTAAATACTAGAATTGATAAAATTATTACGAAATATCAAGATAAATGAAGTGAATTTCAAGACTTAACCAAATGAAAAAATGTCATTTATTACAATCAAATTAAAGTAGATTCATAGGATTAAATATAAACGTATGGAATCTGTATTTTAACGTAGTCAGCTATTTTTATGTGTTATTTGTCACAATTATAAATACTCAAGCATACAACGTTTATTTTTAAGAAATAATCCTCAACTAACACACCATCAATAAACTGTATTTAAAACTAATCTGAAGTCGAGATAATTTAGTTAAAATAATATCATACAATAAAATGCTGAAGTAAATTTGGTTACAGAGCTGTTTGTAATTAAGGTCTTCGAAAGAATGAAAACATTTTACTCTGTGTATATTTTAAACTAACCATGAATGTATTGAAGAAACAAAAACACAGCCAAGCTATCAACTACTCTGAGATCCATAGTTTTAAAAATTATCAAAAATTATACTGGTTAAATGTCGCTAATTTTATTATTTGAAGACAAAAATTATAATTTGAATTTGAATTTACGTCATTAACATTTGAAAGAATTAATAAAACAAATCAATTTATAAAATTCAATATATGTAATATTTAATTCTATTTTATCATATTCATGTTTGTATAGACGCATCATTACTTGTAATAATAATAATAAATTTATTCGTTAGTTAAACATGATGATCTCTTAGAAATAGCATATCATTCTAATTCTTGAATATAAAAAAAGGCGAAATTAATTAATGTATCATAGAAAGACCAACTTTAGAGTCAGCTATCACTTTAAGATGTTTCATTACCATGTATAGGAACAATATTTTACATTATATACCTTGAATTATACTCAATTGAGAGAAATTTTGTGAAATTGATTGGCGTTTACTATTTTATCTTTACAACATGTTCAATTAATTGTATTCATGAGCGTTAATAATTTCCTAATATTTTATCATTGAAATAATCTTTCGCTATTGTATGATGTGTTATTGCATTTTTTATTTTCTGTAAAAAACGAAAACATAAAAATGAAAAAAGTCTATCAATGTAATTTAACTCAAATATACGTTTACAAAAAAATATAAAACAATTTTTGAATATCTAATATATGTAAATAAATAACTTTAAATGACCTACTATATCAACTATATCAAAAAACAAATCGAAATATAGTTAAATTTTATAACACCTATCAGTCAAAGATGACTTTATTGAAATTTAAAAGAGTTTAATTTTTCGAAATTGACTGATACTAAAATTTTTTGTAATATTTTCAATTAAATCTTCGATCAAAGACACCATTTAAAAAACGTCAATGATTCATTTTTTATTTGACTTAAATTAATATTGGTTTAATTGTGCTATGTAATAATGCTAAGTATGTCACTTTAATATAAAATGTGTTTGAAAACGTTTACTTCTGTAGTGAAATGTATCAAAACATCAATATTAACATTTTTGATAAAATTTAAAAATAGTCAATTTTTATCAGTTGATTCTCATCGATATTGATCTAAACCTTTTTAATTGTTTGATTCATAACTAAAGAATAATAAAATGACTGGAATATATATTAGAACATTGAAGAATTATTTAATTTGTTGAATTAATTATGGAATACAAATTTTTAAAAATACATAAAATGAATGCTTTTTATGCTTATTATATTAAACAGATCACCCAGTCACATATATCGTTTTAGAAAGACAGGTTACATAAATATAAATTATCATAAAGTTGAAACAAAAACATTTACAAATGTTAATCAGTATAATGAACAATTTATTTTGGTTTCTAAACTATGATTATGAGACGATCTGAAAAAATATCCAGCTGAGGATTTTAATGGTAAATATTCTTTTATGAATAGAAGATTATTTTTAAACGATGTGAGATAAAACATTGATGAATAAACCGAAGATAACAGAAAATTCTATAATGGTAAAAAAATTACATGAATTTGAAAATAATTATAACTCATTTGTTGATGAAGAAATTTTAAATGTAGGCAACGAATGGGGATAGCTATCAATTTTTGGAGTGAGTTTAAAAGATCGAAAGAATTCGACCATTTAAAATAAAAGAAAATATCTTTCCATGTAACTGTCACAATACAATCTGTTACAAAAATTTACATCAAACGAGAAAATCAGATGTAGCATAATTAATAAATGTTACTTAAAATAATAAGCTATTTTAATACATGAATAATTAATTTGACTTTGATTGGTTACATACATTTAAATGTACTCGACGTGTATATATTAAACAAAGATATTCATAACTGAGATGAAATTATTCCCAAAATACCTTAGAAATTTCTTTATTAAATATATCTATTTATGTGACAGTAAAATAGTAAACAAAAAGAACTGTTCAATGTGATGATACAGGAAACGTGAGTCAAACTAGCTAAAATTCATATTTCAAAATTTTTTAAATTCTCACGTTTTTTAATAAATATGAACTCAAAATAAAAAATTAATGTGTATATTTTTAATATTATTATTCATTTAACGTGATTTAATGAAATAAATTTAATATAAGTAATTTATTATTTACGAATTATCACATTTTTAAAAATATAATGTTTAATAATTATAAATAGTTTTACATAACATAACTTTTGACATTTATTCTATGTTCTGAATAAAATTTAAATGATATTTTTTTCAACATCAAAATACATATATATATATATACATATCTTAGATTAACTATTCGTTCATGTTTAAAATATAAAAAAAATTATTTTGTGATTATTGTTCTTCTGGTCAGTTTTATTGGTTTTTTATTTGTGAACGGTATATATAACTGAAAATCTTTCGATTCATAACGATAAATTGATCTGATTTATCATTCAAAAATATTTTGTCTATCTTAAATTACTAATTTCATAAGAACATTAATTAAATTTTTAATAGATGATTTTGAAAGAGAAAATTTGATAAGTTATGCATAATATATTTATTCTATTAAATATAAGAGCTGAAATATTTTATAAAATGTTTGATGATTGTGTAAAATTATTTTATGATATTTGTATATAACTACTTACCACAAACAATTTATTTATTCAAAAATGAATATTTGACTTTAAAACTCATAGAATATTGAATGTTCTTTTCAAATAATAAATGATTAAACGAGCAATTTATAATCAAAATTATGTATTGGTATTAAATTAACCAATATTAATATATTTCATCTTCAATATATTATAAATGAATGAGTGAATCAAAAAATTAATTCGTAATCCCTACAACTAATATGGACACTAATATCAAGATAATTAAAATGTCACCGAATATAAAAAATGAATATCATAATTAATTGAAGAGACGTTTAAATATATCTTAT
The DNA here is from genome assembly GCA_024349245.1 of Neodontobutis hainanensis. Classification (NCBI taxonomy): domain Eukaryota; kingdom Metazoa; phylum Chordata; class Actinopteri; order Gobiiformes; family Odontobutidae; genus Neodontobutis; species Neodontobutis hainanensis. Next base: position 127,369 of record JALDNG010001235.1, read on the forward strand.
GAATTCATTCCTAATTACCATCATTATGAACAACATACAAATAATTTTTATTGTATATTTAGATATATTTTAAAGGCATTGATTCACCATTTAAATGTGTTCATCTTTGTTATTTTTTTAAAATTTGAAAAAATGTAAGCATCAAATGGATAAGTTTTATGAATGCTATTTTTTAATTTTTTTCTTACAACTTTACTAAATTCTTCAAAACATGTGAGCGAATCTAAGAATAATTTCATAACATTATATTTTGATTGATAATTTTAACAATTTTATTTATTTATAAAATAATATTAGTCTGTAAATATTTAACATAACTATGATTTTCATACATGGTATATTATAAATAATTGAATGATGATAGTAAGAATTTTTGATACAGCATTTTGAAAAAATCAAATATTACTTATATTAGATTCTTTGCAAGATTTATAAATTTAAATATATTTTAGGAAAAATACTGTTTCTATCAGAGTGATATATCTGATAAAGATTTAAAATTTGTATTGATATATTTTAAATTATTATAAATATTGACATCAAAAATACCCCAATATTAATAAAAAATTTTATCAAACATATTAATTTAAAAATTATGGATGAACATTTTTTATGCAGGAATATGTTATGATTAATTTTATTATAAAATTTTTACAGACAATAAAATGTTTGAAAACTACCTCATTCATTGTTTGAGATCATGAAAAAACATTAAAAAATTTTTGATTCGTATATTTACTAAATATTTGTTCCGTTTTGAAAATATTTAAACAATATTCATTTAAATTTTTACCTTCTTATACTGAATAAAAATATCATTAAGTTCTACATGAAAATTGAGGCAAATAGCATCTTTTAATGAAATGATTATACATTTTTGTTAAGATTAAGGGTAATTCATTAAATTATGTTATGAATATATATCTTTTATGAATGAAGTAAAGCTATGAACCATTAGTTCATTTATCTAATCTTTTGTTTTTTCAATAGTGATAACGAGAATGATAAATTTATTTTATTTTTAGTTATTTTTGAAATTTTCATTAATTTAGTCAAGGTATCGAATATCCTAAAGAAGTTTTACTTTTTTATACAAAACAGAATTTTACTTTACTAGTTTTTTATAAGCTTTTATAAAGATAAATTTATTAGGTTCCAATATATGTTGTATCATGAGTAAATTTTTTTAATTTCAAACGATCTTCTATGCGATAATATTTAAAAAATATTTCTACATCAAAATAATTATAATTTTAAATTTTATCATTCCAATATAAAGGTATTTTTAATATTTTTGTTAAAAATAATTATGTTACAATATATCTTCAGTTAAAAGTGTACTTGTGAAAAATAATCAATCTTTAAAACCATATTATTTTTAAGGAATATCTATCGCAAAAGATTGTAATTTACACACTCATTTTAATTATCATCACTTTACTTTTATAAAAAATTATAAAGTTTTGGGAAATTTTTTTTATTCTTTAAATATTATTTTGACTTACATCTTCATTATTCAACTTAATAACGAGTATTATTAAAATATATGGGTCTTCTTTTTGAGGATGAACAATACAAAATTATTTATAATGTTCTTGATTTTTAAAATATGTTTCAATTCATAAAAAAAGTTAAATAAAAAAAATACTTTAATTTTTAAAAATGATCATTGATTTACGTTAAAATAATTATATCTAATGAAGTAATTTCAGAATTTTCATCGTTTGTTTTTATTTATATTTATTTCTAGTAGATTATTTATATTATTGTTAAAATTCATATTTATGACTGAAGCATCTTTATCTTAAAAATTTGTAATATTTCATTTTCCAATATAAATTACGTCTGATAGATAGAGGTATTTTTTTAACCTAAATTAATGGTTTAGCTAATTTAAATCAAAATTGTAAATACAAAATTTTTAGGATTTAAAACGATTGCATTTAATTATAAATCCTTGATGAAATATATAGTTAGAATCAAAATAAACTTAAATGTATTTAACAGATTAAAATTAATCACAGGTATCAAATTTAGGTATTTAAGGATATTTTTTACGTTTAACTTTAAAAAAATATGGGATTTTAATTCATTATGATATCTAATAGATATTTTTCAACATAAAATTTGAAAAGACAATGACATCGATGTTTAATAAATCCAAAATTTATCGTAAGATATAGTTATAGTTAGTCTCTATATACCCCATCAATGTATTAATATTACAGCAAATAATAATTATTTAAATGGATAAATATTTTTGATTTTCAAAATAAAATATAAAATAATCATTTTATTCCCAAATTCATTAATTTTTATTATTTCTCATAGTAATACATAAAATTTTTTTGAAAAGTTAAACTTATTTTGTGAAAATTATAACTGTTTTATTAATTAAAATACTTTATATAAAAACGAGAAAATGTACAATGAGCTAAAAAATGGAGGTTCAATTCGAAAAATGATATCTAAAATACAGGTCGTTATGGACAGTTAACCATATTTGTTAATCGGTGCAGATTTATAATAATCTGTAATTCTTTTATTTCTTCAAACAATTTGTATGTTAGTTTAATAACTCAGAAACATATAAACATTATCTTTCATCTTTCCATTTTTGCATCCCTACATTCGATGCATTCTTTATCAAAGTAAAAAAGGTGAAAAATCTTTTATATCGACATAAAAATGGAATACACCTTCCATGATATTGGAGTTTTCTAGGAATATCAAACTATTTCATTAAAAGTTTTGTTTTTTATTAATTGAATAAAGTATTTAAAAAGCTATAAAATTAAAAATTCATATATATATGATTGTAAACTTTAGAAATGATTAAAGAACGTTGGCATTGATATTAAATATAAATATGAAAATAAATTTGTCACAAATATCTGATTGAATTAAAAGATATAAATATTGTGATATATATAAAATAAGAGATACAAATATTTTTGTAAAATTATAATTTGTATTAAATATATATTCAATACAAAAGAAGGTGATCTGTTAAAAACGAAATATATTCATTTCTTTCTTATATATTTGAAAGAACAAACATAATTATTCTTATTTGAGAATTGGAATATATCCAAATTTGATTTATTAAAATACATTATTTTAATTAGTTGAAGCGAGGAAAATTCGTTAACCTTTACATAATTTATATATACTATTATACTGGGAAATATTATTTATGATTCATTGTTTTATCATATAAAGTTTAATACATGCTAAAAATTAACTTAAAATATTTAATCATAGGTTGATATTCTAGCTGATTAATACTTAACAATAATATGATTTACAGGTATAATTCATAGATATATAAATATATTTATGAAATATGAATGAAATTATCCTAAAACCAAAAAATATTTAAACAAATATTTTTCCAACTTTCATAAAATAAATGAAAGTAAATCGATATTTATATATAATCTGACACAATACCCGTGCTTAAAAATGATGAAAGAATAAAATAAAACTCAGTGAAACTGATTAATTGAGAAAATTTTAAATTTGTTACATAAATTTAATAATATAAATTCAAAAAATAAATATTATATAGTTTCGTGAATAAATATAGAATATAATTGAATTTAAAAGGAATGATAAATTCTGAAATTTGTACAATTAAAATATAATAATATGTAAATTATTTTTTTGTATTGTTAAGAAAAGAAAAGCATATCAAAATAAAAATGAAATTTTCAAAAAATTCACATTTTATTTTTATTGAATATATGTGAAAATTAAATTTTTCGATCTAACTCCATTTTTTAAAAGTTAAAGCTTTTTCTATTTTAAACAATTATGAAAATATAATTTTCGATTTTTTAACGTTGTTTCATTTAATTAAATAAAAAAGAGACATTAAAAATCGAAAAATAAAATTTTCAATTATCTGTTTTATGTGAATAAAATCATAAATTTAAAATAATACGTAATTTTATGTTTATATTAAAATTAAAAAAATAAGTTTATATCATCACTGAAATAAAATATATAAATTTTATTTAAAATGTATCTTTTTTGCAAATATCTAACTATTTTATAATAAATATGAAATATAAATTTATAAAAAATCATTTAGATATATATTTTATCTTCTATTTCTAATTGTCAGAAAATATTATATTATATATTTCTCAATGTGATAAAAATTAATACAGGTTTTAATGTATGAAGAAAGAAAATAAAAACTTAAAAAATCAAAAAGATAAGTTTTTAAAAAGGGTCATTCATTACGTATTATATTTTGAAAGTGCTCTTTGATAACAAGCGAATATAATTTTAAATTATAATAAAATGGATTGAAAATTTTATGCAATTATTTTTTTGAATATTTTAATTTTTTATTTCCAGTATTAGATTTTTAAATTATTTTTTAAAATATATTTTAAGAGATGGTCTAATCAGAAAATGAACGTTGTATATCAAAATTTTATCGAGATGATTAATGTGTCTACATGTAATATTTTTATCAATATTAAAAAAATATAATTAAATTAATTTATTTCAACACGGACTTAAATATAGAAATTATAAGAAAAAATAATTTAATATGTAAAAACTAAATTATATATGGTTTACAGTGAGATTTAATGTTAATATCATACTGATTTAAAATTTTGAAATAAGATGATTTAAATTCGATTTTAATAAGTTTATAAAAAATTAATATTCATTTATAAAAATTCTAAAGATATCTCGCAATTATATTTCTTAGTTAGGTAAAAATTTATATTAATAATTATGCATATGTTATATTTTATAAGTACTTCAAATATTGTATGATAAATCTGATTTAATCTGTATTCAATATAAGGAAAATACGATATTAAAAATATATTTAAATCTCGAATTATAAATTTATGGAATTTATATAGTTTTCTCATCATAATTTTACAATATTCGTGTTTGTCATTTCAATTATTGCATTTATCCACTCAATAATGTTCTCTTATCATAATAATTTGATTTATATAAATTAGAAAGATTCCTAAATTATATTTCATTGATTCAAATTAAAAAAATACACTCATTTATTATCAGTTATTATTTTATCGAAAAATATTTTAATAACTCTTAAATTATTTTGTGTTTTTATTTTCATCTATCTGAATATATCTTAAAATTCATAAAACGAATGTGTCTATATAATCCAAAAGATACATATAAAATATAAAAAACCTGTAAAGATTACGATATAGATGAAAAATCTTCGAACGCATAAAATTTTTAAATATCAAAATATTTAATCATGAATTATCGATTAAATCTTATTGATATACCACTCCATTCAAACAATATAAAACCTTTATCACTATTTATAAAAGGAAAATGATCTCACATTATATTCATTTTAAAAATATCTTTCAAAATATAGTTTTTAATTAAATTCACCTATATCATTTGTAATTTTAATAATTTACTAAATCTCGATACTATTTTACATTTTTGATAAAATATTTAACTCTTAAAAGAGTCAACATGTATTTTATCATGATAATTCAAATAATAATAAATTTTTATTCATTTTCATTTGATGTATTATATGTATATAAACCGTACCTGCTATACTTGCTTAATATTTATTTTGATAATATAAAAATGTGAAAAATTAATTTTTCCATCCATTATATCGTCAAATACATTTATCTATTTTATTTCATACAAGGCTATTCCAATATGATTAATAAATTTTATAGATTGAACATAGTAAAATATCAAATTTAAATAAAATGAATCATTATGAATAATCCGATATCTACAGTTGTATATATCATAAATCATTTTATACATTGTAATTATTTAAAGTATACGTATACCACATAAAATTACGTTAGATACACATATTTAATTTCAAACTAATATTATATAAACCAAAGGTAATAAGGTTTTAAACTCACAAGACATAAAACATGTTTAATAAAGTTGACTTTAATTCGTTTTTTGATATATCATATTTATTATAAATAAGTCAATTAAAAACATTTGAAAATTAGGAATAATCGATTTAGAATAAGAATAATATCCGACATACAACGATAATTAATTAAATTTGAAAATTATAACGTTATTAGAATCGCGATTTAAAGGATTCACACAAACATAAAAAATAGATGTGTTGTCTTTTCAGAAGATTATGTAAGATAAAAATTTACAATTATTATTAAACTAATAAAATATCTGAAAATTATCACAAGAAATTTATCTTGGGAATGTATTTAGTAATGTTATACTCTAAATAAAAATAAAAGAGATGATTGATAGTTTAAAATAATTGAAGAATTAAGATATGAAAAATTATTTGAATAATATATTTATTTAAAAAAAATTATATTGTTAATATTAATTTTTTGCAAAAAATATAAAGATTTTTTTAACTCTTAAGTTGATTATAACCGCATTAATTATTAATTAAATAAAATTTCAAATATTATTTAAAAATAAATGTAAATAATATAATTATAATCACTAAATTAATCATCAAAATATTGAAAAGATTTTACATGAAACTCTAAAATAAATATTAAAAAATATCTATAAAAATTACTTAACATGTCATATATTATCAAAAATGTAAAATAATTAGATATATAATAATACTTTTAGTATTATTAATAAAAAATCGTTTTATATAGATCTTTCCATTCGTATTAATTTTGGCAATATTCTATTTGATATCTGAAGACGAAAACTAATACAAAATTTAAGTAATTGCAAAAAGCAAATACATTTTAACTTATATTTTCTTTTAAAACAAAAATTAGGAAAATATAAATATCTTACAATTTTATCTATCTTTTTACCTAATGTTTATAAATTTCTAAATCATTAAAATCAAAAAAAAATATTTTAAAATTACTCAAGTTTAACGTATCACACTCTTTATGTGAAGACAAATTATTAAATATATTTTATTTATTTTAATCAAAATACCTATTAAATATTAATCTAAACAATAACATAAACAGACAATAACTTAAATAAGCGTATTAGTTAATTTAAATTTATCAATATATCATATTTATAACATATAATCATCCTAACGTGGCATGATAAAAAAAGTAAAATTTTCGACAGTTATGGTATTTTTTGGTGATTTAATATAATATACACGTTATTTTTAATAATACAAACAAAATATCAATAGTTTGATTTTTTAATGTAAAAGTAGTTATTAGATTTAGATAGATATACAATACATAAGTTTTTTATAATTGAACTTGATAAATCAAAATAAATAAAATACATTTTAATAAATTACTCTATATAAGTTTATCAAAAAAAAATTTATCTTTCTTTCAAAAAATCCAACAAATTTTTTTATGTAAATTTTTGAAAAAAATAATAATAATATATTAAAAGTTTTAATCGAACCAAAATTACGATATATCTTTTAAATGACGAAGTATGTATATGGATAATATAATAAAAATAGATATTTATCTTTTATCTTATGTTAAATATGTTTAAAAATATTCTACCTACCCATTTAATATTTGAAAAAGTTATAAAAGATATTTATTTATACTTTTAACAGAATTAAATTAATAATGATAGTTAAAACATAAAGATTGTTTTATACGTTTGATATTTTCTATTTGTTTTCACATTTAGTTCATATTATAAAATCGCAAGTTTTCTTCAGATCTACAAATTGTATCACAGTCAATATAAACAATAATATTCTATCTGCAAAATACTTACACTTGTCATGATTAAAAAAATACCAATTCATTTTTATGAGAGGAATGCTTGTAACATCGATTTTCAAATTTTAATTTCATTGATGATATGTATTCATGTGTCCTTAGTTTATCCAACATATTCCGATACATTCCCTGGTGATCATTTACATTTTACATCGCAGGCGAGATTTCTATTAATAACATTTTCTTTTGACATATATCTTTCATTGTTAAACATCTCTGAAGACTGAGATAATATTGATAAATTTGAATTATTACTAAAATTTTATATAATTTTAAACTTATAAACATATATACCACACTGTCTTAATTTACTTTTAAGTAAGTTGTCATTATTTTCTCTAAATTATACGTAAAATACTGGGAAGCGACTTTTCATCAAAATTGTTGGTTTCATTTAAGTTTCTTTTAACATTGACAAAAATCTGAATTGTAGAAAATGTATGTTACCGATGATTTTTTATTAGCATTTGAGCTTCTGGTAAAGGTAAGATATATCAAAACTAAATGTAAATGATGTGGAAATAAATATGTAAATCAGATATTCTTAAAATATTTGTTATATGAGAAGAATCATAAAAAATTACCAATAAGTATTTGTCTATTGTTCAAGAAAAACATTTTGAAATATTATGTCAATATTTATCTACTGTACGCCGTGCCGCTAATTAAAAAATTATTTACACAATATTAAAGTTAATTCTTGATAGTAATAAGATTATTTAAATATATAATGTTACCTCTGTACCACGTTTGTAATTTTTTAAATAATATATTTCATATTGTGATTTTTAATTATTTTAATTTTATAATTATTTGAACTAAGTAATATAATTCACAGTGTATATTTGAACAATGTATTAATATATTCTAGATGTTTAGAAAATATTTCAAAGAGACATTCTAGTTACTATTATTTATAAATATTGTTCATTGAATAATACAATTAAACACATTTGTATCTGATAATCTTAGCTGATAGTTACATATCGTAAGATTTTATTTAATAAAACATCAAAGAAATAAATAAGTAGATATCAAATAGATCTATTGTTTATATTTTTATTGAAGTATAAATATTCGAAATAATTCATACCTAATAAAATATATGAAATTCCTATTTTTTTAACTGTTGAATTAAAAATCACCTCAAGTAGTAATGTGAAGCCTTTTGAATGAATGAATTATCTGATTATAAATTATAAAATAATTAACTCAAAAAATATATTTATATTTATTATTTTAACATTATCTTTTTATCACTATGTTCATATTTAAGAAAAATGTAAATGGAACATAATTAATCAACCATAATTTATATTATCAAAATATTGTTCTTATTATTAATATTCGAGAATAGAAATCAAAATAATTTTTCAACGTATAATTTACATACTATTTTTATAAATATGAAAATTCAATGAGAAACTAAAAATGAAACGTTTATTGTTTAAAAATAAAAATAAAATATCTGTTGACATAAAAGATTTAGTGTGTTTATTTATTAAACATTCAAAAAATTATTCCACTTAATCAATTCATTTTATGATACAAAATGAATATTATTTTGATATAGTTCAAAAAAATAAACATGCTTCACACTTGTTCAAAACCGAATATTCTACATCTTCACATATTTTTAAAAATGCGATTTTAAAAACACTTTTCTCAAAGTTTTTCTCGTTTATACATAACATATTATTATGTATGAACAAAATTAAAATATTTATTTTTCACCTATTAAACTGCTGTTTTAAAACATATTTTATTTATATATAATACATTAAAACTTAAAATATACTTAACTATATTTTGCTATTTGATATAAATCGAAATTCTTCAGTTCTAAAAACTTTGAGATTTAATATCAAATAAAGTTTCTATATGTTTTTTCCCTAAACTTATCAAACTAAAATTTTCTATCATATATGGTAATTTAAACAATAATTTATTCAAATAATTTTTAAATGTAAATTAGAACTAATAATACGAGAATGCACTTTCAATATCTTACATTCATTAATTATATATAACTTTACAGATAAAATATTGGGTAAAATTCTATTAATTTTCAATCTTATTAATAGCATAATAATAATAATCAAAAAATCGAAATAAACAATAATGAATTCTTACTGAACGTGATCTGTATATTTATATTTAACATTACAATCATAATATATGAATACCTAAAAAACAATAAATGATATCAATTTATATTAAAATAAAAATTATTTTTCGCATAAAAATATTTTTATAATTTATCAAATTTATTAATATTTATCATTGTTAGCATGCTTTGATATGTAATATATTAAATTACTCTCCCTAAAATTTTTTACGCTATAAATTAATTTTTATTTGAATATTATTTTTGGCGGTTTCCTGATCTTCGTACACCATTTGATGGAGATATACAAAAACTTATTTCGTTTTTAAAGGTCTATATGAGTATTTTTGCAGATTTACTTGAACCTTTTTTTTGTTCGTTGAATGGATTTTCATTTTTATATTGTTAAAATAGAGGGTTAATTTGTTTCATTTTGTCTCAATGTTTTCATTTTATTTTATCATCAAAATCGAAATCTTATGATAGTTATTCCCTTTTCGTGTATTAGTACTTCATTTTTATGTTCATGAATCTGTCTGTTTTATTCTGACAAGATGTGTTTCATTTAAATTATTGTCTAGTTTTTCACTATCATAGTAAAAATTTTTTTCTTATTTCATGATGATTAATATTTATTATTATTTCGAAGATTTTTATCTAGACAATTTATATCTATCACCAAACTACTCTTATTCATGTATTTTGGTATATTGAAGAACTTTGAATATTTCTGTACCATTATAAGATATTCGATATCCCTTAAAGGATATTAATTCAAATTTTAAGTTTATAATGTTTCTCTTAAGTGTTCTTATGATTCTCTATGTCAGCCATTAGTCCGTGAGTAGTAGGACGTATTTAATCTATTAAAATTGAATAACTCTGATAGTAATATTCAACTTCGTCTGATCATTAATGTTTACATTATCGAATATAAAATAGCGTATTAAACGTGACAACAGATAAATTCCCTTGATGCATATTAATGTGCAATTAGATATATAATATTCCATAAACATTGATATGAACATTTTAAAAACGAGGCAACGAAAATCAACTTAAAATATTCTGCAACGTTATATTTAATATTTGTTTGTATTTTTTATGAGTGTATAGAGAATGTATGCAAATTTATATGTTTATATTGTATTTTTGAGAGTTTTGCCTTGCATTCCAGTTATACATTGTTGAACTCAGTTATCTATATCTTGTTTGATATAAGTGAACTGAAATTTTCTGTTTTGATCAATTTTGAATAATTAGAACTAATCCATGATTCTTGTATAAATAAATTTTTAAATACCCTTCGTCATGTTTTCGTCGATTTTAATTTTTAATTGGTTCAAGAAGATGTTGCTTCTAATGTAAATGTTTTACTGATACCAAATAGTTATCGTACATCTAGAGAACAATAATCGTTATCGTCCATCTTAAGGAGATATCTTTTTTATTTATATATGTTGGTATGCTTCAATTCTCTGTAACATAAAATACTTTATTTAATAAATGTAACACAACTCACAAGTATGAGGTGATATTCATGATAAAATTTATTTTGATTTTATTCAAAAAAAAAACGAATCGATGCATGTTATTTTGTTTAATCTATTTTTCAATATTTAATTTCGTAATATAACCAGACAGTCTCTCTCATTTAATCAGAGTTGATAATATCGTTTTGAAAAGCTCAATCGTTCAAAATATTCATTCTTAGTTTTGATCTGTGAGTAATGTGAATCGACGAAGTTAGATGTAAATATTAAATTTCTATTATTATATCTACAATGGCTAAAAGTTTATTTATTCTTTAGATATATTTTCGTTGAGTATTGAAGATATTTCTC